>CAWVNZ010001579.1:0-52212 GCA_963930735.1 Dioctria linearis | reverse complement strand
ATTCAAAAAATAATTTTTACTGTCGCAAATTTTAATTACGCCAGGGATTGCCTTTTCTATAGTAAATTATTCAAAAAATAATTTTCAACTGTCGCAAATTTTAATTACGCCAGGGATTGCCTTTTCTATAGTAAATTATTCAAAAAATAATTTTTTACTGTCGCAAATTTTAAGTGCGACAGGGATTGCCTTTTCTATAGTAAATTTTCCAAAAAATAATTTTTTACTGTCGCAAATTTTAATTGCGCCAGGGATTGCCTTTTCTATAGTAAATTATTCAAAAAATAATTTTCAACTGTCGCAAATTGTAATTGCGCCAGGGATTGCCTTTTCTTTAGTAAATTATTCAAAAAATAATTTTTTACTGTCGCAAATTTTAATTACGCCAGGGATTGCCTTTTCTTTAGTAAATTATTCAAAAAATAATTTTCAACTGTCGCAAATTTTAAGTGCGCCAGGGATTGCCTTTTCTATAGTAAATTTTGCAAAAAATAATTTTTTACTGTCGCAAATTTTAATTGCGCCAGGGATTGCCTTTTCTACAGTAAATTATTCAAAAAATAATTTTCTACTGTCGCAAATTTTAATTACGCCAGGGATTGCCTTTTCTATAGTAAATTATTCAAAAAATAATTTTCAACTGTCGCAAATTTTAATTACGCCAGGGGTTGCCTTTTCTATAGTAAATTATTCAAAAAATAATTTTCAACTGTCGCAAATTTTAATTACGCCAGGGATTGCCTTTTCTATAGTAAATTATTCAAAAAATAATTTTATACTGTCGCAAATTTTAATTACGCCAGGGATTGCCTTTTCTATAGTAAATTATTCAAAAAATAATTTTAAACTGTCGCAAATTTTAATTACGCCAGGGATTGCCTTTTCTATAGTAAATTATTCAAAAAATAATTTTTTACTGTCGCAAATTTTAAGTGCGCCAGGGATTGCCTTTTCTATAGTAAATTATTCAAAAAATAATTTTATACTGTCGCAAATTTTAATTACGCCAGGGATTGCCTTTTCTATAGTAAATAATTCAAAAAATAATTTTTTACTGTCGCAAATTTTAAATACGCCAGGGATTGCCTTTTCTATAGTAAATTATTCAAAAAATAATTTTCTACTGTCGCAAATTTTAATTACGCCAGGGATTGCCTTTTCTATAGTAAATTATTCAAAAAATAATTTTCTACTGTCGCAAATTGTAATTGCGCCAGGGATTGCCTTTTCTATAGTAAATTATTCAAAAAATAATTTTTTACTGTCGCAAATTTTAATTACGCCAGGGATTGCCTTTTCTATAGTAAATTATTCAAAAAATAATTTTTTACTTTCGCAAATTTTAAGTGCGCCAGGGATTGCCTTTTCTATAGTAAATTATTCAAAAAATAATTTTTTACTGTCGCAAATTTTAATTACGCCAGGGATTGCCTTTTCTATAGTAAATTAGTCAAAAAATAATTTTCTACTGTCGCAAATTTTAATTGCGCCAAGGATTGCCTTTTCTATAGTAAATTATTCAAAAAATAATTTTCTACTGTCGCAAATTTTAATTACGCCAGGGATTGCCTTTTCTATAGTAAATTATTCAAAAAATAATTTTTTACTGTCGCAAATTTTAATTACGCCAGGGATTGCCTTTTCTATAGTAAATTATTCAAAAAATAATTTTTTACTGTCGCAAATTTTAATTGCGCCAGGGATTACCTTTTCTATAGTAAATTATTCAAAAAATAATTTTCTACTGTCGCAAATTTTAATTACGCCAGGGATTGCTTTTTCTATAGTAAATTATTCAAAAAATAATTTTTTACTGTCGCAAATTTTAAGTGCGCCAGGATTGCCTTTTCTATAGTAAATTATTCAAAAAATAATTTTTTAC
The DNA here is from genome assembly GCA_963930735.1 of Dioctria linearis. Classification (NCBI taxonomy): domain Eukaryota; kingdom Metazoa; phylum Arthropoda; class Insecta; order Diptera; family Asilidae; genus Dioctria; species Dioctria linearis. Next base: position 50,330 of record CAWVNZ010001579.1, on the reverse strand, counting down.
TCTCGCAAATTTCAATTTCGCCAGGTAAATTTTTCACAAATTAATTTTTTACTGTCGCAAATTTTAAATACGCCAGGGATTGCCTTTTCTATAGTAAATTGTTCAAAAAATAATTTTCTACTGTCGCAAATTTTAATTACGCCAGGGATTGCTTTTTCTATAGTAAATTATTCAAAAAATAATTTTCTACTGTCGCAAATTTTAATTACGCCAGGGATTGCCTTTTCTATAGTGAATTATTCAAAAAATAATTTTCTACTGTCCCAAATTTTAAATACGCCATGGATTGCCTTTTCTATAGTAAATTATTCAAAAAATAATTTTCTACTGTCGCAAATTTTAATTGCGCCAGGGATTGCCTTTTCTATAGTAAATTATTCAAAAAATAATTTTCTACTGTCGATAATTTTAAATACGCCAGGGATTGCCTTTTCTATAGTAGATTATCCAAAAAATAATTTTTTACTGTCGCAAATTTTAAGTGCGCCGGGGATTGCCTTTTCTATAGTAAATTATTCAAAAAATAATTTTTTTACTGTCGCAAATTTTAATTACGCCAGGGATTGCCTTTTCTATAGTAAATTATTCAAAAAATAATTTTTTACTGTCGCAAATTTTAAATACGCCAGGGATTGCCTTTTCTATAGTAAATAATTCAAAAAATAATTTTTTACTGTCGCAAATTTTAAATATCCCAGGGATTGCCTTTTCTATAGTAAATTTCTCACAAATTAATTTCTTACTGTCGCAAATTTTAATTGCGCCAGGGATTGCCTTTTCTATAGTAAATTATTCAAAAAATAATTTTATACTGTCGCAAATTTTAAGTGCGCCAGGGATTGCCTTTTCTATAGTAAATTATTCAAAAAATAATTTTCAACTGTCGCAAATTTTAATTACGCCAGGGATTGCCTTTTCCATAGTAAACTTTTCAAAAAATAATTTTCTACTGTCGCAAATTTTAATTACGACAGGGATTGCCTTTTCTATAGTAAATTATTCAAAAAATAATTTTTTACTGTCGCAAATTTCAAATCCGCCAGGGATTGCCTTTTATATAGTAAATTATTCAAAAAATAATTTTTTACTATCGCAAGTTTTAATTACGCCAGGGATTGCCTTTTCTATAGTAAATTATTCAAAAAATAATTTTCAACTGTCGCAAATTTTAATTACGCCAGGGATTGCCTTTTCTATAGTAAATTATTCAAAAAATAATTTTCAACTGTCGCAAATTTTAGTTACGCCAGGGATTGCCTTTTCTATAGTAAATTTTGCAAAAAATAATTTTTTACTGTCGCAAATTTTAATTGCGCCAGGGATTGCCTTTTCTACAGTAAATTATTCAAAAAATAATTTTCTATTGTCGCAAATTTTAAATACGCCAGTGATTGCCTTTTCTATAGTAAATTTTGCAAAAAAATAATTTCTTACTGTCGCAAATTTTAAATATCCCAGGGATTGCCTTTTCTATAGTAAATTTCTCACAAATTAATTTTTACTGTCGCAAATTTTAATTACGATAGGGATTGCCTTTTCTATAGTAAATTATTCAAAAAATAATTTTCTACTGTCGCAAATTTTAATTACGCCAGGGATTGCCTTTTCTATAGTAAATTATTCAAAAAATAATTTTATACTGTCGCAAATTTTAATTACGCCAGGGATTGCCTTTTCTATAGTAAATTATTCGAAAAATAATTTTCTACTGTCACAAATTTTAATTACGCCAGGGATTGCCTTTTCTATAGTAAATTATTCAAAAAATAATTTTCAACTGTCGCAAATTTTAATTGCGCCAGGGATTGCCTTTTCTATAGTAAATTATTCAAAAAATAATTTTTTACTGTCGCAAATTTTAATTACGCCAGGGATTGCCTTTTCTATAGTAAATTATTCAAAAAATAATTTTCTACTGTCGATAATTTTAAATACGCCAGGGATTTCCTTTTCTATAGTAGAGTATCCAAAAAATAATTTTTTACTCTCGCAAATTTTAAGTGCGCCAGGGATTGCCTTTTCTATAGTAAATTATTCAAAAAATAATTTTTTACTGTCGCAAATTTTAATTACGCCAGGGATTGCCTTTTCTATAGTAAATTATTCAAAAAATAATTTTTTACTGTCGCAAATTTTAAATAAGCCAGGGATTGCCTTTTCTATAGTAAATTATTCAAAAAATAATTTTTTACTGTCGCAAATTTTAAATATCCCAGGGATTGCCTTTTCTATAGTAAATTTCTCACAAATTAATTTCTTACTGTCGCAAATTTTAATTGCGCCAGGGATTGCCTTTTCTATAGTAAATTATTCAAAAAATAATTTTATACTGTCGCAAATTTTAAGTGCGCCAGGGATTGCCTTTTCTATAGTAAATTATTCAAAAAATAATTTTCAACTGTCGCAAATTTTAATTACGCCAGGGATTGCCTTTTCCATAGTAATCTTTTCAAAAAATAATTTTCTACTGTCGCAAATTTTAATTACGCCAGGGATTGCCTTTTCTATAGTAAATTATTCAAAAAATAATTTTTTACTGTCGCAAATTTCAAATCCGCCAGGGATTGCCTTTTATATAGTAAATTATTCAAAAAATAATTTTTTACTATCGCAAGTTTTAATTACGCCAGGGATTGCGTTTTCTATAGTAAATTATTCAAAAAATAATTTTCAACTGTCGCAAATTTTAATTACGCCAGGGATTGCCTTTTCTATAGTAAATTATTCAAAAAATAATTTTCAACTGTCGCAAATTTTAATTACGCCAGGGATTGCTTTTTCTATAGTAAATTTTGCAAAAAATAATTTTTTACTGTCGCAAATTTTAATTGCGCCAGGGATTGCCTTTTCTACAGTAAATTATTCAAAAAATAATTTTCTACTGTCGCAAATTTTAAATACGCCAGTGATTGCCTTTTCTATAGTCAATTTTGCAAAAAAATAATTTTTTACTGTCGCAAATTTTAAATATCCCAGGGATTGCCTTTGCTATAGTAAATTTCTCACAAATTAATTTTTACTGTCGCAAATTTTAATTACGCCAGGGATTGCCTTTTCTATAGTAAATTATTCAAAAAATAATTTTCTACTGTCGCAAATTTTAATTACGCCAGGGATTGCCTTTTCTATAGTAAATTATTCAAAAAATAATTTTATACTGTCGCAAATTTTAATTACGCCAGGGATTGCCTTTTCTATAGTAAATTATTCGAAAAATAATTTTCTACTGTCACAAATTTTAATTACGCCAGGGATTGCCTTTTCTATATTAAATTATTCAAAAAATAATTTTCAACTGTCGCAAATTTTAATTACCCCAGGGATTGCCTTTTCTATAGTAAATTATTCAAAAAATAATTTTTTACTGTCGCAAATTTTAATTACGCCAGGGATTGCCTTTTCTATAGTAAATTATTCACAAATAATTTTCAACTGTCGCAAATTTTAATTACGTCAGGGATTGCCTTTTCTATAGTAAATTAATCAAAAAATAATTTTTTACTGTCGCAAATTTTAAGTGCGACAGGGATTGCCTTTTCTATAGTAAATTTAGCAAAAAATAATTTTTTACTGTCGCAAATTTTAATTGCGCCAGGGATTGCCTTTTCTATAGAAAATCATTCAAAAAATAATTTTCAACTGTCGCAAATTGTAATTGCGCCAGGGATTGCCTTTTCTATAGTAAATTATTCAAAAAATAATTTTTTACTGTCGCAAATTTTAATTACGCCAGGGATTGCCTTTTCTATAGTAAATTATTCAAAAAATAATTTTATACTGTCGCAAATTTTAATTACGCCAGGGATTGCCTTTTCTATAGTAAATTACTCAAAGAATAATTTTATACTGTCGCAAATTTTAAGTGCGCCAGGGATTGCCTTTTCTATAGTAAATTTTGCAAAAAATAATTTTTTACTGTCGCAAATTTTAATTGCGTCAGGGATTTCCTTTTCTACAGTAAATTATTCAAAAAATAATTTTCTCCTGTCGCAAATTTTAATTACGCCAGGGATTGCCATTTCTATAGTAAATTATTCAAAAAATAATTTTCAATTGTCGCAAATTTTAATTACGTCAGGGATTGCCTTTTCTATAGTAAATTATTCAAAAAATAATTTTCAACTGTCGCAAATTTTAATTACGCCAGCGATTGCCTTTTCTATAGTAAATTATTCAAAAAATAATTTTATACTGTCGCAAATTTTAATTACGCCAGGGATTGCCTTTTCTATAGTAAATTATTCAAAAAATAATTTTCAACTGTCGCAAATTTTAATTACGCCAGGGGTTGCCTTTTCTATAGTAAATTTGCAAAAAATAATTTTTTACTGTCGCAAATTTTAATTGCGCCAGGGATTGCCTTTTCTATAGTAAATTATTCAAAAAATAATTTTCAACTGTCGCAAATTTTAATTACACCAGGGATTGCCTTTTCTATAGTAAATTTTGCAAAAAATAATTTTCTACTGTCGCAAATTTTAATTACGCCAGGGATTGCCTTTTCTATAGTAAATTATTCAAAAAATAATTTTCAACTGTCGCAAATTTTAATTACGCCAGGGATTGCATTTTCTATAGTAAATTATTCAAAAAATAATTTTATACTGTCGCAAATTTTAATTACGCCAGGGATTTCCTTTTCTATAGTAAATTATTCAAAAAATAATTTTATACTGTCGCAAATTTTAAGTGCGCCAGGGATTGCCTTTTCTGTAGTAAATTTTGCAAAAAATAATTTTTTACTGTCGCAAATTTTAATTGCGCCAGGGATTGCCTTTTCTACAGTAAATTTTTCAAAAAATAATTTTCTACTGTCGCAAATTTTAATTACGTCAGGGATTGCCTTTTCTATAGTAAATTATTCAAAAAATAATTTTCAACTGTCGCAAATTTTAACTACGCCAGGGATTGCCTTTTCTATAGTAAATTATTCAAAAAATAATTTTCAACTTTCGCAAATTTTAATTACGCCAGGGATTGCCTTTTCTATAGTAAATTATTCAAAAAATAATTTTTTACTGTCGCAAATTTTAAGTGCGCCAGGGATTGCCTTTTCGATAGTAAATTATTAAAAAAATAATTTTATACTGTCGCAAATTTTAATTACGCCAGGGATAGCCTTTTCTATAGTAAATTATTCAAAAAATAATTTTTTACTGTCGCAAATTTTAAATACGCCAGGGATTGCCTTTTCTATAGTAAATTATTCAAAAAATAATTTTCTACTGTCGCAAATTTTAATAACGCCAGGGATTGCCTTTTCTATAGTAAATTATTCAAAAAATAATTTTCTACTGTCGCAAATTGTAATTGCGCCAGGGATTTCCTTTTCTATAGTAAATTATTCAAAAAATAATTTTTTACTGTCGCAAATTTTAATTACGCCAGGGATTGCCTTTTCTATAGTAAATTATTCAAAAAATAATTTTTTACTGTCGCAAATTTTAAGTGCGCCAGGGATTGCCTTTTCTATAGTAAATTATTCAAAAAATAATTTTTTACTGTCGCAAATTTTAATTACGCCAGGGATTGCCTTTTCTATAGTAAATTATTCAAAAATAATTTTCTACTGTCGCAAATTTTAATTGCGCCAGGGATTGCCTTTTCTATAGTAAATTATTCAAAAAATAATTTTCTACTGTCGCAAATTTTAATTACGCCAGGGATTGCCTTTTCTATAGTAAATTATTCAAAAAATAATTTTTTACTGTCGCAAATTTTAATTACGCCAGGGATTGCCTTTTCTATAGTAAATTATTCAAAAAATAATTTTTTATTGTCGCAAATTTTAATTGCGCCAGGGATTGCCTTTTCTATAGTAAATTATTCAAAAAATAATTTTCTACTATCGCAAATTTTAATTACGCCAGGGGTTGCCTTTTCTATAGTAAATTATTCAAAAAATAATTTTTTACTGTCGCAAATTTTAAGTGCTCCAGGGATTGCCTTTTCTATAGTAAATTATTCAAAAAATAATTTTTTACTCTCGCAAATTTCAATTTCGCCAGGTAAATTTTTCACAAATTAATTTTTTACTGTCGCAAATTTTAAATACGCCAGGGATTGCCTTTTCTATAGTAAATTATTCAAAAAATAATTTTTTACTGTCGCAAATTTTAATTACGCCAGGGATTGCCTTTTCTATAGTATATTATTCAAAAAATAATTTTCAACTGTCGCAAATTGTAATTGCGCCAGGGATTGCCTTTTCTATAGTAAATTATTCAAAAAATAATTTTTTACTGTCGCAAATTTTAATTACGCCAGGGATTGCCTTTTCTATAGTAAATTATTCAAAAAATAATTTTCAACTGTCGCAAATTTTAATTGCGCCAGGGATTGCCTTTTCTATAGTAAATTATTCAAAAAATAATTTTCAACTGTCGCAAATTTTAATTACGCCAGGGATTGCCTTTTCTACAGTAAATTATTCAAAAAATAATTTTCTACTGTCGCAAATTTTAATTACGCCAGGATTGCCTTTTCTATAGTAAATTATTCAAAAAATAATTTTCTACTGTCGCAAATTTTAATTACGCCAGGGATTGCCTTTTCTATAGTAAATTATTCAAAAAATAATTTTCAACTGTCGCAAATTTTAATTACGCCAGGCATTGCCTTTTCTATAGTAAATTATTCAAAAAATAATTCTCAACTTTCGCAAATTTTAATTACGCCAGGGATTGCCTTTTCTATAGTAAATTATTCAAAAAATAATTTTTTACTGTCGCAAATATTAAGTGCGCCAGGGATTGCCTTTTCTATAGTAAATTATTCAAAAAATAATTTTATACTGTCGCAAATTTTAATTACGCCAGGGATTGCCTTTTCTATAGTAAATTATTCAAAAAATAATTTTTTACTGTCGCAAATTTTAAATACGCCAGGGATTGCCTTTTCTATAGTAAATTATTCAAAAAATAATTTTCTACTGTCGCAAAATTTTAATTACGCCAGGGATTGCCTTTTCTATAGTAAATTATTCAAAAAATAATTTTCTACTGTCGCAAATTGTAATTGCGCCAGGGATTGCCTTTTCTATAGTAAATTATTCAAAAAATAATTTTTTACTGTCGCAAATTTTAATTACGCCAGGGATTGCCTTTTCTATAGTAAATTATTCAAAAAATAATTTTTTACTGTCGCAAATTTTAAGTGCGCCAGGGATTGCCTTTTCTATAGTAAATTATTCAAAAAATAATTTTTTACTGTCGCAAATTTTAATTACGCCAGGGATTGCCTTTTCTATAGTAAATTATTCAAAAAATAATTTTCTACTGTCGCAAATGTTAATTGCGCCAGGGATTGCCTTTTCTATAGTAAATTGTTCAAAAAATAATTTTCTACTGTCGCAAATTTTAATTACGCCAGGGATTGCCTTTTCTATAGTAAATTATTCAAAAAATAATTTTTTACTGTCGCAAATTTTATTTACGCCAGGGATTGCCTTTTCTATAGTAAATTATTCAAAAAATAATTTTCTACTGTCGCAAATTTTAATTGCGCCAGGGATTGCCTTTTCTATAGTAGAATCTTCAAAAAATAATTTTCAACTGTCGCAAATTTTAATTACGCCAGGAATTGCCTTTTCTATAGTAAATTATTCAAAAAATAATTTTCAACTGTCGCAAATTTTAATTATGCCAGGGATTGCCTTTTCTATAGTAAATTATTCAAAAAATAATTTTCAACTGTCGCAAATTTTAATTACGCCAGGGATTGCCTTTTCTATAGTAAATTATTCAAAAAATAATTTTTTACTGTCGCAAATTTTAAGTGCGACAGGGATTGCCTTTTCTATAGTAAATTTTGCAAAAAATAATTTTTTACTGTCGCAAATTGTATTTGCGCCAGGGATTGCCTTTTCTATAGTAAATTATTCAAAAAATAATTTTTTACTTTCGCAAATTTTAATTACGCCAGGGATTGCCTTTTCTATAGTAAATTATTCAAAAAATAATTTTCTACTGTCGCAAATTTTAATTGCGCCAGGGATTGCCTTTTCTATAGTAGAATCTTCCAAAAATAATTTTCAACTGTCGCAAATTTTAATTACGCCAGGGATTGCCTTTTCTATAGTAAATTATTCAAAAAATAATTTTCAACTTTCGCAAATTTTAATTACGCCAGGGGTTGCCTTTTCTATAGTAAATTTTGCAAAAAATAATTTTTTACTGTCGCAAATTTTAATTGCGCCAGGGATTGCCTTTTCTATAGTAAATTATTCAAAAAATAATTTTCAACTGTCGCAAATTTTAATTACGCCAGGGATTGCCTTTTCTATAGTAAATTTTGCAAAAAATAATTTTCTACTGTCGCAAATTTTAATTACGCCAGGGATTGCCTTTTCTATAGTAAATTATTCAAAAAATAATTTTCAACTGTCGCAAATTTTAATTACGCCAGGGATTGCCTTTTCTATAGTAAATTATTCAAAAAATAATTTTATACTGTCGCAAATTTTAAGTGAGCCAGGGATTGCCTTTTCTATAGTAAATTTTGCAAAAAATAATTTTCTACTGTCGCAAATTTTAATTACGCCAGGGATTTCCTTTTCTATAGTAAATTATTCAAAAAATAATTTTATACTGTCGCAAATTTTAAGTGCGCCAGGGATTGCCTTTTCTGTAGTAAATTTTGCAAAAAATAATTTTTTACTGTCGCAAATTTTAATTGCGCCAGGGATTGCCTTTTCTATAGTAAATTATTCAAAAAATAATTTTCAAATGTCGCAAATTTTAATTACGCCAGGGATTGCCTTTTCTATGGTAAATTATTCAAAAAATAATTTTCAACTTTCGCAAATTTTAATTACGCCAGGGATTGCCTTTTCTATAGTAAATTATTCAAAAAATAATTTTTTACTGTCGCAAATTTTAAGTGAGCCAGGGATTGCCTTTTCTATAGTAAATTATTCAAAAAATAATTTTATACTGTCGCAAATTTTAATTACGCCAGGGATTGCCTTTTCTATAGTAAATTATTCAAAAAATAATTTTTTACTGTCGCAAATTTTAAATACGCCAGGGATTGCCTTTTCTATAGTAAATTATTCAAAAAATAATTTTCTACTGTCGCAAATTTTAATTACGCCAGGGATTGCCTTTTCTATAGTAAATTATTCAATAAATAATTTTCTACTGTCGCAAATTGTAATTGCGCAAGGGATTGCCTTTTCTATAGTAAATTATTCAAAAAATAATTTCTTACTGTCGCAAATTTTAATTACGCCAGGGATTGCCTTTTCTATAGTAAATTATTCAAAAAATAATTTTTTACTGTCCCAAATTTTAAGTGCGCCAGGGATTGCCTTTTCTATAGTAAATTATTCAAAAAATAATTTTTTACTGTCGCAAATTTTAATTACGCCAGGGATTGCCTTTTCTATAGTAAATTATTCAAAAAATAATTTTCTACTGTCGCAAATTTTAATTGCGCCAGGGATTGCCTTTTCTATAGTAAATTATTCAAAAAATAATTTTCTACTGTCGCAAATTTTAATTACGCCAGGGATTGCCTTTTCTATAGTAAATTATTCAAAAAATAATTTTTTACTGTCGCAAATTTTAATTACGCCAGGGATTGCCTTTTCTATAGTAAATTATTCAAAAAATAATTTTTTACTGTCGCAAATTTTAATTGCGCCAGGGATTGCCTTTTCTATAGTAAATTATTCAAAAAATAATTTTCTACTGTCGCAAATTTTAATTACGCCAGGGGTTGCCTTTTCTATAGTAAATTATTCAAAAAATAATTTTTTACTGTCGCAAATTTTAAGTGCGCCAGGGATTGCCTTTTCTATAGTAAATTATTCAAAAAATAATTTTTTACTCTCGCAAATTTCAATCTCGCCAGGTAAATTTTTCACAAATTAATTTTATACTGTCGCAAATTTTAAATACGCCAGGGATTGCCTTTTCTATAGTAAATTATTCAAAAAATAATTTTTTACTCTCGCAAATTTTAATTACGCCAGGGATTGCCTTTTCTATAGTAAATTATTCAAAAAATAATTTTCAACTGTCGCAAATTGTAATTGCGCCAGGGATTGCCTTTTCTATAGTAAATTATTTAAAAAATAATTTTTTACTGTCGCAAATTTTAATTACGCCAGGGATTGCCTTTTCTATAGTAAATTATTCAAAAAATAATTTTCAACTGTCGCAAATTTTAATTGCGCCAGGGATTGCCTTTTCTATAGTAAATTATTCAAAAAATAATTTTCAACTGTCGCAAATTTTAATTGCGCCAGGGATTGCCTTTTCTATAGTAGAATCTTCAAAAAATAATTTTCAACTGTCGCAAATTTTAATTACGCCAGGAATTGCCTTTTCTATAGTAAATTATTCAAAAAATAATTTTCAACTGTCGCAAATTTTAATTATGCCAGGGATTGCCTTTTCTATAGTAAATTATTCAAAAAATAATTTTCAACTGTCGCAAATTTTAATTACGCCAGGGATTGCCTTTTCTATAGTAAATTATTCAAAAAATAATTTTTTACTGTCGCAAATTTTAAGTGCGACAGGGATTGCCTTTTCTATAGTAAATTTTGCAAAAAATAATTTTTTACTGTCGCAAATTTTAATTGCGCCAGGGATTGCCTTTTCTATAGTAAATCATTCAAAAAATAATTTTCAACTGTCGCAAATTGTAATTGCGCCAGGGATTGCCTTTTCTATAGTAAATTATTCAAAAAATAATTTTTTACTGTCGCAAATTTTAATTACGCCAGGGATTGCCTTTTCTATAGTAAATTATTCAAAAAATAATTTTCTACTGTCGCAAATTTTAATTGCGCCAGGGATTGCCTTTTCTTTAGTAGAATCTTCAAAAAATAATTTTCAACTGTCGCAAATTTTAATTACGCCAGGGATTGCCTTTTCTATAGTAAATTATTCAAAAAATAATTTTCAACTGTCGCAAATTTTAATTACGCCAGGGGTTGCCTTTTCTATAGTAAATTTTGCAAAAAATAATTTTTTACTGTCGCAAATTTTAATTGCGTCAGGGATTGCCTTTTCTATAGTAAATTATTCAAAAAATAATTTTCAACTGTCGCAAATTTTAATTACGCCAGGAATTGCCTTTTCTATAGTAAATTTTGCAAAAAATAATTTTCTACTGTCGCAAATTTTAATTACGCCAGGGATTGCCTTTTCTATAGTAAATTATTCAAAAAATAATTTTCAACTGTCGCAAATTTTAATTACGCCAGGGATTGCCTTTTCTATAGTAAATTATTCAAAAAATAATTTTATACTGTCGCAAATTTTAATTACGCCAGGGATTTCCTTTTCTATAGTAAATTATTCAAAAAATAATTTTATACTGTCGCAAATTTTAAGTGCGCCAGGGATTGCCTTTTCTGTAGTAAATTTTGCAAAAAATAATTTTTTACTGTCGCAAATTTTAATTGCGCCAGGGATTGCCTTTTCTATAGTAAATTATTCAAAAAATAATTTTCAAATGTCGTAAATTTTAATTACGCCAGGGATTGCCTTTTCTATGGTAAATTATTCAAAAAATAATTTTCAACTTTCGCAAATTTTAATTACGCCAGGGATTGCCTTTTCTATAGTAAATTATTCAAAAAATAATTTTTTACTGTCGCAAATTTTAAGTGCGCCAGGGATTGCCTTTTCTATAGTAAATTATTCAAAAAATAATTTTATACTGTCGCAAATTTTAATTACGCCAGGGATTGCCTTTTCTATAGTAAATTATTCAAAAAATAATTTTTTACTGTCGCAAATTTTAAATACGCCAGGGATTGCCTTTTCTATAGTAAATTATTCAAAAAATAATTTTCTACTGTCGCAAATTTTAATTACGCCAGGGATTGCCTATTCTATAGTAAATTATTCAAAAAATAATTTTCTACTGTCGCAAATTGTAATTGCGCAAGGGATTGCCTTTTCTATAGTAAATTATTCAAAAAATAATTTCTTACTGTCGCAAATTTTAATTACGCCAGGGATTGCCTTTTCTATAGTAAATTATTCAAAAAATAATTTTTTACTGTCGCAAATTTTAAGTGCGCCAGGGATTGCCTTTTCTATAGTAAATTATTCAAAAAATAATTTTTTACTGTCGCAAATTTTAATTACGCCAGGGATTGCCTTTTCTATAGTAAATTATTCAAAAAATAATTTTCTACTGTCGCAAATTTAATTGCGCCAGGGATTGCCTTTTCTATAGTAAATTATTCAAAAAATAATTTTCTACTGTCGCAAATTTTAATTACGCCAGGGATTGCCCTTTTCTATAGTAAATTATTCAAAAAATAATTTTTTACTGTCGCAAATTTCAATTTCGCCAGGGATTGCCTTTTCTATAGTAAATTATTCAAAAAATAATTTTTTACTGTCGCAAATTTTAATTGCGCCAGGGATTGCCTTTTCTATAGTAAATTATTCAAAAAATAATTTTCTACTGTCGCAAATTTTAATTACGCCAGGGGTTGCCTTTTCTATAGTAAATTATTCAAAAAATAATTTTTTACTGTCGCAAATTTTAAGTGCGCCAGGGATTGCCTTTTCTATAGTAAATTATTCAAAAAATAATTTTTTACTCTCGCAAATTTCAATTTCGCCAGGTAAATTTTTCACAAATTAATTTTTTACTGTCGCAAATTTTAAATACGCCAGGGATTGCCTTTTCTATAGTAAATTATTCAAAAAATAATTTTTTACTGTCGCAAATTTTAATTACGCCAGGGATTGCCTTTTCTATAGTAAATTATTCAAAAAATAATTTTCAACTGTCGCAAATTGTAATTGCGCCAGGGATTGCCTTTTCTATAGTAAATTATTCAAAAAAATAATTTTTTACTGTCGCAAATTTTAATTACGCCAGGGATTGCCTTTTCTATAGTAAATTATTCAAAAAATAATTTTCAACTGTCGCAAATTTTAATTACGCCAGGGATTGCCTTTTCTATAGTAAATTATTCAAAAAATAATTTTCAACTGTCGCAAATTTTAATTACGCCAGGGATTGCCTTTTCTATAGTAAATTATTCAAAAAATAATTTTCAACTGTCGCAAATTTTAATTACGCCAGGGATTGCCTTTTCTATAGTAAATTATTCAAAAAATAATTTTCAACTTTCGCAAATTTTAATTACGCCAGGGATTGCCTTTTCTATAGTAAATTATTCAAAAAATAATTTTTTACTGTCGCAAATTTTAAGTGCGCCAGGGATTGCCTTTTCTATAGTAAATTATTCAAAAAATAATTTTATATTGTCGCAAATTTGAATTACGCCAGGGATTGCCTTTTCTATAGTAAATTATTCAAAAAATAATTTTTTACTGTCGCAAATTTTAAATAAGCCAGGGATTGCCTTTTCTATAGTAAATTATTCAAAAAATAATTTTCTACTGTCGCAAATTTTAATTACGCCAGGGATTGCCTTTTCTATAGTAAATTATTCAAAAAATAATTTTCTACTGTCGCAAATTGTAATTGCGCCAGTGATTGCCTTTTCTATAGTAAATTATTCAAAAAATAATTTTTTACTGTCGCAAATTTTAAGTACGCCAGTGATTGCCTTTTCTATAGTAAATTATTCAAAAAATAATTTTTTACTGTCGCAAATTTTAAGTGCGCCAGGGATTGCCTTTTCTATAGTAAATTATTCAAAGAATAATTTTTTACTGTCGCAAATTTTAATTACGCCAGGGATTGCCTTTTCTATAGTAAATTATTCAAAAAATAATTTTCTACTGTCGCAAATTTTAATTGCGCCAGGGATTGCCTTTTCTATAGTAAATTATTCAAAAAATAATTTTCTACTGTCGCAAATTTTAATTACGCCAGGGATTGCCTTTTCTATAGTAAATTATTCAAAAAATAATTTTTTACTGTCGCAAATTTTAATTACGCCAGGGATTGCCTTTTCTATAGTAAATTATTCAAAAAATAATTTTTTACTGTCGCAAATTTTAATTGCGCCAGGGATTGCCTTTTCTATAGTAAATTATTCAAAAAATAATTTTCTACTGTCGCAAATTTTAATTACGCCAGGGATTGCCTTTTCTATAGTAAATTATTCAAAAAATAATTTTTTACTGTCGCAAATTTTAAGTGCGCCAGGGATTGCCTTTTCTATAGTAAATTATTCAAAAAATAATTTTTTACTCTCGCAAATTTCAATTTCGCCAGGTAAATTTTTCACAAATTAATTTTATACTGTCGCAAATTTTAAATACGCCAGGGATTGCCTTTTCTATAGTAAATTATTCAAAAAATAATTTTTTACTGTCGCAAATTTTAATTACGCCAGGGATTGCCTTTTCTATAGTAAATTATTCAAAAAATAATTTTCAACTGTCGCAAATTGTAATTGCGCCAGGGATTGCCTTTTCTATAGTAAATTATTTAAAAAATAATTTTTTACTGTCGCAAATTTTAATTACGCCAGGGATTGCCTTTTCTATAGTAAATTATTCAAAAAATAATTTTATACTGTCGCAAATTTTAATTGCGCCAGGGATTGCCTTTTCTATAGTAAATTATTCAAAAAATAATTTTCAACTGTCGCAAATTTTAATTACGCCAGGGATTGCCTTTTCTATAGTAAATTATTCAAAAAATAATTTTCTACTGTGGCAAATTTTAATTACGCCAGGAGTTGCCTTTTCTATAGTAAATTTTGCAACAAATAATTTTTTACTGTCGCAAATTTTAATTGCGCCAGGGATTGCCTTTTCTATAGTAAATTATTCAAAAATAATTTTAAACTGTCGCAAATTTTAATTACGCCAGGGATTGCCTTTTCTATAGTAAATTATTCAAAAAATAATTTTTTACTGTCGCAAATTTTAATTACGCCAGGGATTGCCTTTTCTATAGTAAATTATTCAAAAAATAATTTTTTACTGTCGCAAATTTTAATTGCGCCAGGGATTGCCTTTTCTATAGTAAATTATTCAAAAAATAATTTTCTACTGTCGCAAATTTTAATTACGGCCAGGGATTGCCTTTTCTATAGTAAATTATTCAAAAAATAATTTTTTACTGTCGCAAATTTTAAGTGCGCCAGGGATTGCCTTTTCTATAGTAAATTATTCAAAAAATAATTTTTTACTCTCGCAAATTTCAATTTCGCCAGGTATATTTTTCACAAATTAATTTTATACTGTCGCAAATTTTAAATACGCCAGGGATTGCCTTTTCTATAGTAAATTATTAAAAAAATTATTTTTTACTGTCGCAAATTTTAATTACGCCAGGGATTGCCTTTTCTATAGTAAATTATTCAAAAAATAATTTTCAACTGTCGCAAATTGTAATTGCGCCAGGGATTGCCTTTTCTATAGTAAATTATTTAAAAAATAATTTTTTACTGTCGCAAATTTTAATTAAGCCAGGGATTGCCTTTTCTATAGTAAATTATTCAAAAAATAATTTTCAACTGTCGCAAATTTTAATTGCGCCAGGGATTGCCTTTTCTATAGTAAATTATTCAAAAAATAATTTTCAACTGTCGCAAATTTTAAATAAGCCAGGGATTGCCTTTTCTATAGTAAATTATTCAAAAAATAATTTTCTACTGTCGCAAATTTTAATTACGCCAGGGATTGCCTTTTCTATAGTAAATTATTCAAAAAATAATTTTCTACTGTCGCAAATTGTAATTGCGCCAGTGATTGCCTTTTCTATAGTAAATTATTCAAAAAATAATTTTTTACTGTCGCAAATTTTAAGTACGCCAGTGATTGCCTTTTCTATAGTAAATTATTCAAAAAATAATTTTTTACTGTCGCAAATTTTAAGTGCGCCAGGGATTGCCTTTTCTATAGTAAATTATTCAAAGAATAATTTTTTACTGTCGCAAATTTTAATTACGCCAGGGATTGCCTTTTCTATAGTAAATTATTCAAAAAATAATTTTCTACTGTCGCAAATTTTAATTGCGCCAGGGATTGCCTTTTCTATAGTAAATTATTCAAAAAATAATTTTCTACTGTCGCAAATTTTAATTACGCCAGGGATTGCCTTTTCTATAGTAAATTATTCAAAAAATAATTTTTTACTGTCGCAAATTTTAATTACGCCAGGGATTGCCTTTTCTATAGTAAATTATTCAAAAAATAATTTTTTACTGTCGCAAATTTTAATTGCGCCAGGGATTGCCTTTTCTATAGTAAATTATTCAAAAAATAATTTTCTACTGTCGCAAATTTTAATTACGCCAGGGATTGCCTTTTCTATAGTAAATTATTCAAAAAATAATTTTTTACTGTCGCAAATTTTAAGTGCGCCAGGGATTGCCTTTTCTATAGTAAATTATTCAAAAAATAATTTTTTACTCTCGCAAATTTCAATTTCGCCAGGTAAATTTTTCACAAATTAATTTTATACTGTCGCAAATTTTAAATACGCCAGGGATTGCCTTTTCTATAGTAAATTATTCAAAAAATAATTTTTTACTGTCGCAAATTTTAATTACGCCAGGGATTGCCTTTTCTATAGTAAATTATTCAAAAAATAATTTTCAACTGTCGCAAATTGTAATTGCGCCAGGGATTGCCTTTTCTATAGTAAATTATTTAAAAAATAATTTTTTACTGTCGCAAATTTTAATTACGCCAGGGATTGCCTTTTCTATAGTAAATTATTCAAAAAATAATTTTATACTGTCGCAAATTTTAATTGCGCCCAGGATTGCCTTTTCTATAGTAAATTATTCAAAAAATAATTTTCAACTGTCGCAAATTTTAATTACGCCAGGGATTGCCTTTTCTATAGTAAATTATTCAAAAAATAATTTTCTACTGTCGCAAATTTTAATTACGCCAGGAGTTGCCTTTTCTATAGTAAATTTTGCAAAAAATAATTTTTTACTGTCGCAAATTTTAATTGCGCCAGGGATTGCCTTTTCTATAGTAAATTATTCAAAAAATAATTTTAAACTGTCGCAAATTTTAATTACGCCAGGGATTGCCTTTTCTATAGTAAATTATTCAAAAAATAATTTTTTACTGTCGCAAATTTTAATTACGCCAGGGATTGCCTTTTCTATAGTAAATTATTCAAAAAATAATTTTTTACTGTCGCAAATTTTAATTGCGCCAGGGATTGCCTTTTCTATAGTAAATTATTCAAAAAATAATTTTCTACTGTCGCAAATTTTAATTACGCAGGGATTGCCTTTTCTATAGTAAATTATTCAAAAAATAATTTTTTACTGTCGCAAATTTTAAGTGCGCCAGGGATTGCCTTTTCTATAGTAAATTATTCAAAAAATAATTTTTTACTCTCGCAAATTTCAATTTCGCCAGGTATATTTTTCACAAATTAATTTTATACTGTCGCAAATTTTAAATACGCCAGGGATTGCCTTTTCTATAGTAAATTATTAAAAAAATAATTTTTTACTGTCGCAAATTTTAATTACGCCAGGGATTGCCTTTTCTATAGTAAATTATTCAAAAAATAATTTTCAACTGTCGCAAATTGTAATTGCGCCAGGGATTGCCTTTTCTATAGTAAATTATTTAAAAAATAATTTTTTACTGTCGCAAATTTTAATTAAGCCAGGGATTGCCTTTTCTATAGTAAATTATTCAAAAAATAATTTTCAACTGTCGCAAATTTTAATTGCGCCAGGGATTGCCTTTTCTATAGTAAATTATTCAAAAAATAATTTTCAACTGTCGCAAATTTTAATTACGCCAGGGATTGCCTTTTCTATAGTAAATTATTCAAAAAATAATTTTCTACTGTCGCAAATTTTAATTACGCCAGGAGTTGCCTTTTCTATAGTAAATTTTGCAAAAAATAATTTTTTACTGTCGCAAATTTTAATTGCGCCAGGGATTGCCTTTTCTATAGTAAATTATTCAAAAAATAATTTTCAACTGTCGCAAATTTTAATTACGCCAGGGATTGCCTTTTCTATAGTAAATTTTGCAAAAAATAATTTTCTACTGTCGCAAATTTTAATTACGCCAGGGATTGCCTTTTCTATAGTAAATTATTCAAAAAATAATTTTCAACTGTCGCAAATTTTAATTACGCCAGGGATTGCCTTTTCTACAGTAAATTATTCAAAAAATAATTTTCTACTGTCGCAAATTTTAATTACGCCAAGGATTGCCTTTTCTATAGTAAATTATTCAAAAAATAATTTTCAACTGTCGCAAATTTTAATTACGCCAGGGATTGCCTTTTCTGTAGTAAATTATTCAAAAAATAATTTTCAACTGTCGCAAATTTTAACTACGCCAGGGATTGCCTTTTTTATAGTAAATTATTCAAAAAATAATTTTTTACTGTCGCAAATTTTAAGTGCGCCAGGGATTGCCTTTTCTATAGTAAATTATTCAAAAAATAATTTTATACTGTCGCAAATTTTAATTACGCCAGGGATTGCCTTTTCTATAGTAAATTATTCAAAAAATAATTTTTTACTGTCGCAAATTTTAAATACGCCAGGGATTGCATTTTCTATAGTAAATTATTCAAAAAATAATTTTCTACTGTCGCAAATTTTAATTACGCCAGGGATTGCCTTTTCTATAGTAAATTATTCAAAAAATAATTTTCAACTGTCGCAAATTTTAATTACGCCAGGGATTGCCTTTTCTATAGTAAATTATTCAAAAAATAATTTTCAACTGTCGCAAATTTTAACTACGCCAGGGATTGCCTTTTCTATAGTAAATTATTCAAAAAATAATTTTTTACTGTCGCAAATTTTAAGTGCGCCAGGGATTGCCTTTTCTATAGTAAATTATTCAAAAAATAATTTTATACTGTCGCAAATTTTAATTACGCCAGGGATTGCCTTTTCTATAGTAAATTATTCAAAAAATAATTTTTTACTGTCGCAAATTTTAAATACGCCAGGGATTGCCTTTTCTATAGTAAATTATTCAAAAAATAATTTTCTACTGTCGCAAATTTTAATTACGCCAGGGATTGCCTTTTCTATAGTAAATTATTCAAAAAATAATTTTCTACTGTCGCAAATTGTAACTGCGCCAGGGATTGCCTTTTCTATAGTAAATTATTCAAAAAATAATTTTTTACTGTCGCAAATTTTAATTACGCCAGGGATTGCCTTTTCTATAGTAAATTATTCAAAAAATAATTTTTTACTGTCGCAAATTTTAAGTGCGCCAGGGATTGCCTTTTCTATAGTAAATTATTCAAAAAATAATTTTTTACTGTCGCAAATTTTAATTCCGCCAGGGATTGCCTTTTCTATAGTAAATTATTCAAAAAATAATTTTCTATTGTCGCAAATTTTAATTGCGCCAGGGATTGCCTTTTCTATAGTAAATTACTCAAAAAATAATTTTCTACTGTCGCAAATTTTAATTACGCCAGGGATTGCCTTTTCTATAGTAAATTATTCAAAAAATAATTTTTTTACTTTCGCAAATTTTAATTACGCCAGAGATTGCCTTTTCTATAGTAAATTATTCAAAAAATAATTTTTTACTGTGGCAAATTTTAATTGCGCCAGGGATTGCCTTTTCTATAGTAAATTATTCAAAAAATAATTTTCTACTGTCGCAAATTTTAATTACGCCAGGGATTGCCTTTTCTATAGTAAATTATTCAAAAAATAATTTTTTACTGTCGCAAATTTTAAGTGCGCCAGGGATTGCCTTTTCTATAGTAAATTATTCAAAAAATAATTTTTTACTCTCGCAAATTTCAATTTCGCCAGGCAAGTTTTTCACAAATTAGTTTTTTACTGTCGCAAATTTTAAATACGCCAGGGATTGCCTTTTCTATAGTAAATTATTCAAAAAATAATTTTCTACTGTCGCAAATTTTAATTACGCCAGGGATTGCCTTTTCTATAGTAAATTATTCAAAAAATAATTTTCTACTGTCGCAAATTTTAATTACGCCAGGGATTGCCTTTTCTATAGTAAACTTTTCAAAAAATAATTTTCTACTGTCGCAAATTTTAATTACGCCAGGGATTGCCTTTTCTATAGTAAATTATTCAAAAAATAATTTTTTACTGTCGCAAATTTCAAATACGCCAGGGATTGCCTTTATATAGTAAATTATTCAAAAAATAATTTTTTACTATCGCAAGTTTTAATTGCGACAGGGATTGCCTTTTCTACAGTAAATTTTGCAAAAAATAATTTTTTACTGTCGCAAATTTTAATTGCGCCCGGGATTGCCTTTTCTATAGTAAACTTTTCAAAAAATAATTTGTCTACTCTCGCAAATTTTTATTACGCCAGGGATTGCCTTTTCTATAGTAAATTATTCAAAAAATAATTTTCTACTGTCGCAAATTTTAATTGCGCCAGGGATTGCCTTTTCTATAGTAAATTATTCAAAAAATAATTTTTTACTATCGCAAATTTTAATTGCGCCAGGGATTGCCTTTTCTACAGTAAATTTTTCAAAATATTAATTTTTTACTGTCGAAAATTTTAATTACGCCAGGGATTGCCTTTTCTATAGTAAATTTTGCAAAAAATAATTTTATACTGTCGCAAATTTTAATTACGCCAGGGATTGCATATTCTATAGTAAATTATTCAAAAAATAATTTCATACTGTCGCAAATTTTAAGTGGGCCAGGGATTGCCTTTTCTATAGTAAATTTTGCAAAAAATAATTTCTTACTGTCGCATATTGTAATTGCGCCAGGGATTACCTTTTCTATAGTAAATTTTGCAAAAAATAATTTTATACTGTCGCAAATTTTAATTACGCCAGGGATTGCCTTTTCTATAGTAAATTATTCAAAAAATAATTTATTACTGTCGCAAATTGTAATTGCGCCAGGGATTGCCTTTTCTATAGTAAATTATTCAAAAAATAATTTCTTACTGTCGCAAATTGTAATTGCGCCAGGGATTGCCTTTTCTATAGTAAATTATTCAAAAAATAATTTCTTACTGTCGCAAATTTTAATTACGCCAGGGATTGCCTTTTCTATAGTAAATTATTCAAAAAATAATTTTATACTGTCGCAAATTTTAATTACGCCAGGGATTGCCTTTTATATATAGTAAATTATTCAAAAAATAATTTTATACTGTCGCAAATTTTAAGTGCACCAGGGATTGCCTTTTCTATAGTAAATTTTGCAAAAAATAATTTTTTACTGTCGCAAATTGTAATTGCGCCAGGGATTACCTTTTCTATAGTAAATTTTGCAAAAAATAATTTTATACTGTCGCAAATTTTAATTACGCCAGGGATTGCCTTTTCTATAGTAAATTATTCAATAAATAATTTTTTACTGTCGCAAATTGTAATTGCGCCAGGGATTGCCTTTTCTATAGTAAATTATTCAAAAAATAATTTCTTACTGTCGCAAATTGTAATTGCGCAAGGGATTGCCTTTTCTATAGTAAATTATTCAAAAAATAATTTCTTACTGTCGCAAATTGTAAATACGCCAGGGATTGCCTTTTCTATAGTAAATTATTCAAAAAATAATTTTTTACTGTCGCAAATTGTAATTGCGCCTGGGATTGCCTTTTCTATAGTAAATTTTTCAAAAAATAATTTTATACTGTCGCAAATTTTAATTACGCCAGGGATTGCCTTTTCTATAGTAAATTATTCAAAAAATAATTTTATACTGTCGCAAATTTTTATTACGCCAGGGATTGCCATTTCTATAGTAAATTTTGCAAAAAATAATTTTTTACTGTCGCCAATTTTAATTGCGCCAGGGATTGCCTTTTCTATAGTCAGTTATTCAAAAAATAATTTTCTACTGTCGCAAATTTTAATTACGCCAGGGATTGCCTTTTCTATAGTAAA
This sequence comes from Dioctria linearis, assembly GCA_963930735.1. Taxonomy (NCBI): domain Eukaryota; kingdom Metazoa; phylum Arthropoda; class Insecta; order Diptera; family Asilidae; genus Dioctria; species Dioctria linearis. Next base: position 28,562 of record CAWVNZ010001579.1, on the reverse strand, counting down.
TTATTCAAAAAATAATTTTATACTGTCGCAAATTTTAATTACGCCAGGGATTGCCTTTTCTATAGTAAATTATTCAAAAAATAATTTTTTGCTGTCGCAAATTTTAATTACGCCAGGGATTGCCTTTTCTATAGTAAATTATTCAAAAAATAATTTTTTACTGTCGCAAATTGTAATTACGCCAGGGATTGCCTTTTCTATAGTAAATTGTTCAAAAAATAATTTTTTACTGTCGCAAATTTTAAATATCCCAGGGATTGCCTTTTCTATAGTAAATTTCTCACTAATTAATTTTTTACTGTCGCGAATTTTAAGTGCGCCAGGGATTGCCTTTTCTATAGTAAATTATTCAAAAAATAATTTTTAACTGTCGCAAATTTTAATTACGCCAGGGATTGCCTTTTCTATAGTAAACTTTTCAAAAAATAATTTTCTACTGTCGCAAATTTTAATTACGCCAGGGATTGCCTTTTCTATAGTAAATTATTCAAAAAATAATTTTCTACTGTCGCAAATTTTAATTACGCCAGGTATTGCCTTTTCTATAGTAAATTATTCAAAAAATAATTTCTTACTGTCGCAAATTTTAAATACGCCAGGGATTGCCTTTTCTATAGTAAATTATTCAAAAAATAATTTTTTACTGTCGCAAATTTTAATTGCGCCAGGGATTGCCTTTTCTACAGTAAATTATTCAAAAAATAATTTTATACTATCGCAAATTTTAATTACGCCAGGGATTGCCTTTTCTATAGTAAATTATTCAAAAAATAATTTTCTACTGTCGCAAATTTTAATTACGCCAGGTATTGCCTTTTCTATAGTAAATTATTCAAAAAATAATTTCTTACTGTCGCAAATTTTAAATACGCCAGGGATTGCCTTTTCTATAGTAAATCATTCAAAAAATAATTTTATACTGTCGCAAATTTTAAGTGCGCCAGGGATTGCCTATTCTATAGTAAATTTTGCAAAAAATAATTTTTTACTGTCGCATATTGTAATTGCGCCAGGGATTACCATTTCTATAGTAAATTTTGCAAAAAATAATTTTATACTGTCGCAAATTTTAATTACGCCTGGGATTGCCTTTTCTATAGTAAATTATTCAAAAATACTTTTTTACTGTCGCAAATTGTAATTGCGCCAGGGATTGCCTTTTCTATAGTAAATTATTCAAAAAATAATTTCTTACTGTCGCAAATTGTAATTGCGCCAGGGATTGCCTTTTCTATAGTAGATTATTCAAAAAATAATTTCTTACTGTCGCAAATTTTAATTACGCCAGGGATTGCCTTTTCTATAGTAAATTTCTCACTAATTAATTTTTTACTGTCGCGAATTTTAAGTGCGCCAGGGATTGCCTTTTCGATAGTAAATTATTCAAAACATAATTTTTTACTGTCGCAAATTTTAATTACGCCAGGGATTGCCTTTTCTATAGTAAATTATTCAAAAAATAATTTTCAACTGTCGCAAATTTTAATTACGCCAGGGATTGCCTTTTCTATAGTAAATTATTCAAAAAATAATTTTCAACTGTCGCAAATTTTAATTACAGCAGGGATTGCCTTTTCTATAGTAAATTATTCAAAAAATAATTTTATACTATCGCAAATTTTAATTACGCCAGGGATTGCCTTTTCTATAGTAAATTATTCAAAAAATAATTTTATACTGTCGCAAATTTTAATTACGCCAGGGATGGCCTTTTCTATAGTAAATTATTCAAAAAATAATTTTATACTGTCGCAAATTTTAAGTCCGCCAGGGATTGCCTTTTCTATAGTAAATTTTGCAAAAAATAATTTTTTACTGTCGCAAATTTTAATTGCGCCAGGGATTGCCTTTTCTACAGTAAATTATTCAAAAAATAATTTTTTACTATCGCAAGTTTTAATTGCGCCAGGGATTGCCTTTTCTACAGTAAATTTTGCAAAAAATAATTTTTTACTGTCGCAAATTTTAATTGCGCCAGGGATTGCCTTTTCTACAGTAAATTATTCAAAAAATAATTTTTTATTGTCGCAAATTTTAATTGCGCCAGGGATTGCCTTTTCTATAGTAAATTATTCAAAAAATAATTTTTTACTGTCGCAAATTTTAAATACGCCAGGGATTGCCTTTTCTATAGTAAATTTTGCAAAAAAATAATTTTCAACTGTCGCAAATTTTAATTAGGCCAGGGATTGCCTTTTCTATAGTAAATTATTCAACAAATAATTTTATACTGTCGCAAATTTTAATTACGCCAGGGATTGCCTTTTCTATAGTAAATTATTCAAAAAATAATTTTATACTGTCGCAAATTTTAATTACGCCAGGGATTGCCTTTTCTATAGTAAATTATTCAAAAAATAATTTTATACTATCGCAAATTTTAATTACGCCAGGGATTGCCCTTTCTATAGTAAATTATTCAAAAAATAATTTTATACTGTCGCAAATTTTAATTACGCCAGGGATTGCCTTTTCTATAGTAAATTATTCAAAAAATAATTTTATACTGTCGCAAATTTTAAGTGCGCCAGGGATTGCCTTTTCTATAGTAAATTTTGCAAAAAATAATTTTTTACTGTCGCATATTTTAATTGCGCCAGGGATTGCCTTTTCTACAGTAAATTATTCAAAAAATAATTTTTTACTATCGCAAGTTTTAATTGCGCCAGGGATTGCATTTTCTACAGTAAATTTTGCAAAAAATAATTTTTTACTGTCGCAAATTTTAATTGCGCCAGGGATTGCCTTTTCTACAGTAAATTATTCAAAAAATAATTTATTATTGTCGCAAATTTTAATTGCGCCAGGGATTGCCTTTTCTATAGTAAATTATTCAAAAAAGAATTTTTTACTGTCGCAAATTTTAAATACGCCAGGGATTGCCTTTTCTATAGTAAATTTTGCAAAAAAATAATTTTCAACTGTCGCAAATTTTAATTAGGCCAGGGATTGCCTTTTCTATAGTAAATTATTCAAAAAATAATTTTTTAATGTCGCAAATTGTAATTGCGCCAGGGATTGCCTTTTCTATAGTAAATTATTCAAAAAATAATTTTATACTGTCGCAAATTTTAATTACGCCAGGGATTGCCTTTTCTATAGTAAATTATTCAAAAAATAATTTTCTACTGTCGCAAATTTTAATTACGCCAGGGATTGCCTTTTCTATAGTAAATTATTCAAAAAATAATTTTATACTGTCGCAAATTTTAATTACGCCAGGGATTGCCTTTTCTATAGTAAATTTTGCAAAAAATAATTTTTTACTGTCGCAAATTTTAAATACGCCAGGGATTGCCTTTTCTATAGTAAATTATTCAAAAAATAATTTTCAACTGTCGCAAATTTTAATTGCGCCAGGTATTGCCTTTTCTATTGTAAATTATTCAAAAAATAATTTTATACTGTCGCAAATTTTAATTACGCCAGGGATTGCCTTTTCTATAGTAAATTATTCAAAAAATAATTTTTTACTGTCGCAAATTTTAATTACGCCAGGGATTGCCTTTTCTATAGTAAATTATTCAAAAAATAATTTTTTACTGTCGCAAATTGTAATTGCGCCAGGGATTGCCTTTTCTATAGTAAATCATTCAAAAAATAATTTTTTACTGTCGCAAATTTTAAATGTCCCAGGGATTGCCTTTTCTATAGTAAATTTCTCACTAATTAATTTTTTACTGTCGCGAATTTTAAGTGCGCCAGGGATTGCCTTTTCTATAGTAAATTATTCAAAAAATAATTTTTTACTGTCGCAAATTTTAATTACGCCAGGGATTGCCTTTTCTATAGTAAACTTTTCAAAAAATAATTTTCTACTGTCGCAAATTTTAATTACGCCAGGGATTGCCTTTTCTATAGTAAATTATTCAAAAAATAATTTTCTACTGTCGCAAATTTTAATTACGCCAGGGATTGCCTTTTCTATAGTAAATTATTCAAAAAATAATTTTTTACTATCGCAAATTTTAAGTGCGCCAGGGATTGCCTTTCCTATAGTAAATTATTCAAAAAATAATTTTTTACTCTCGCAAATTTCAATTTCGCCAGGTAAATTTTTCACAAATTAATTTTTTACTGTCGCAAATTTTAAATACGCCAGGGATTGCCTTTTCTATAGTAAATTATTCAAAAAATAATTTTCTACTGTCGCAAATTTTAATTACGCCAGGGTTTGCCTTTTCTATAGTAAATTATTCAAAAAATAATTTTCTACTGTCGCAAATTTTAATTACGCCAGGGATTGCCTTTTCTATTGTAAACTTTTCAAAAAATAATTTTCTACTGTCGCAAATTTTAATTACGCCAGGGATTGCCTTTTCTATAGTAAATTATTCAAAAAATAATTTTTTACTGTCGCAAATTTCAAATCCGCCAGGGATTGCCTTTTCTATAGTAAATTATTCAAAAAATAATTTTTTACTATCGCAAGTTTTAATTGCGCCAGGGATTGCCTTTTCTACAGTAAATTTTGCAAAAAATAATTTTTTACTGTCGCAAATTTTAATTGCGCCAGGGATTGCCTATTCTATAGTAAACTTTTCAAAAAATAATTTTCTACTGTCGCAAATTTTAATTACGCCAGATATTGCCATTTCTATAGTAAATAATTCAAAAAATAATTTTCTACTGTCGCAAATTTTAATTGCGCCAGGGATTGCCTTTTCTATAGTAAATTATTCAAAAAATAATTTTTTACTATCGCAAATTTTAATTGCGCCTTTTCTATAGTAAACTTTTCAAAAAATAATTTTCTACTGTCGCAAATTTTAATTACGCCAGGGATTGCCTTTTCTATAGTAAATTATTCAAAAAATAATTTTATACTGTCGCAAATTTTAATTTCGCCAGGGATTGCCTTTTCTATAGTAAATTATTCAAAAAATAATTTTTTACTGTCGCAAATTTTAATTACGCCAGGGATTGCCTTTTCTACAGTAAATTATTCAAAAAATAATTTTTTACTGTCGCAAATTGTAATTGCGCCAGGGATTGCCTTTTCTATAGTAAATCATTCAAAAAATAATTTTTTACTGTCGCAAATTTTAAATGTCCCAGGGATTGCCTTTTCTATAGTAAATTTCTCAATAATTAATTTTTTACTGTCGCGAATTTTAAGTGCGCCAGGGATTGCCTTTTCTATAGTAAATTATTCAAAAAATAATTTTTTACTGTCGCAAATTTTAATTACGCCAGGGATTGCCTTTTCTATAGTAAACTTTTCAAAAAATAATTTTCTACTGTCGCAAATTTTAATTACGCCAGGGATTGCCTTTTCTATAGTAAATTATTCAAAAAATAATTTCTTACTGTCGCAAATTTTAAATACGCCAGGGATTGCCTTTTCTATAGTAAATTATTCAAAAAATAATTTTTTACTGTCGCAAATTTTAATTACGCCAGGGATTGACTTTTCTATAGTAAATTATTCAAAAAATAATTTTTTACTGTCGCAAATTGTAATTGCGCCAGGGATTGCCTTTTCTATAGTAAATCATTCAAAAAATAATTTTTTACTGTCGCAAATTTTAAATGTCCCAGGGATTGCCTTTTCTATAGTAAATTTCTCACTAATTAATTTTTTACTGTCGCGAATTTTAATTGCGCCAGGGATTGCCTTTTCTATAGTAAATTATTCAAAAAATAATTTTTTACTGTCGCAAATTTTAATTACGCCAGGGATTGCCTTTTCTATAGAAAACTTTTCAAAAAATAATTTTCTACTGTCGCAAATTTTAATTACGCCAGGGATTGCCTTTTCTGTAGTAAATTATTCAAAAAATAATTTTCTACTGTCGCAAATTTTAATTACGCCAGGGATTGCCTTTTCTATAGTAAATTATTCAAAAAATAATTTTTTACTGTCGCAAATTTTAAGTGCGCCAGGGATTGCCTTTTCTATAGTAAATTATTCAAAAAATAATTTTTTACTCTCGCAAATTTCAATTTCGCCAGGTAAATTTTTCACAAATTAATTTTTTACTGTCGCAAATTTTAAATACGCCAGGGATTGCCTTTTCTATAGTAAATTATTCAAAAAATAATTTTCTACTGTGGCAAATTTTAATTACGCCAGGGATTGCCTGTTCTATAGTAAATTATTCAAAAAATAATTTTCTACTGTCGCAAATTTTAATTACGCCAGGGATTGCCTTTTCTATTGTAAACTTTTCAAAAAATAATTTTCTACTGTCGCAAATTTTAATTACGCCAGGGATTGCCTTTTCTATAGTAAATTATTCAAAAAATAATTTTTTACTGTCGCAAATTTCAAATCCGCCAGGGATTGCCTTTTCTATAGTAAATTATTCAAAAAATAATTTTTTACTATCGCAAGTTTTAATTGCGCCAGGGATTGCCTTTTCTACAGTAAATTTTGCAAAAAATAATTTTTTACTGTCGCAAATTTTAATTGCGCCAGGGATTGCCTTTTCTATAGTAAATTATTCAAAAAATAATTTTTTACTATCGCAAATTTTAATTGCGCCAGGGATTACCTTTTCTACAGTAAATTGCCTTTTCTATAGTAAATTTTGCAAAAAATAATTTTATACTGTCGCAAATTTTAATTACGCCAGGGATTGCCTTTTCTATAGTAAATTATTCAAAAAATAATTGTTTACTGTCGCAAATTGTAATTGCGCCAGGGATTGCCTTTTCTATAGTAAATTATTCAAAAAATAATTTCTTACTGTCGCAAATTTTAAATACGCCAGGGATTGCCTTTTCTATAGTAAATTATTCAAAAAATAATTTTATACTGACGCAAATTTTAATTACACCAGGGATTGCCTTTTCTATAGTAAATTATTCAAAAAATAATTTTAAACTGTCGCAAATTTTAATTACGCCAGGGATTGCCTTTTCTATAGTAAATTATTCAAAAAATAATTTTCTACTGTCGCAAATTTTAAGCGCCAGGGATTGCCTTTTCTATAGTAAATTATTCAAAAAATAATTTTCTACTGTCGCAAATTTTAATTACGCCAGGGATTACCTTTTCTATAGTAAATTATTCAAAAAATAATTTTCTACTGTCGCAAATTTTAATTACGCCAGGGATTGCCTTTTCTTTTGTAAACTTTTCAAAAAATAATTTTCTACTGTCGAAAATTTTAATTACGCCAGGGATTGCCTTTTCTATAGTAAATTTTGCAAAAAATAATTTTATACTGTCGCAAATTTTAATTACGCCAGGGATTGCCTTTTCTATAGTAAATTTTGCAAAAAATAATTTTATACTGTCGCAAATTTTAATTACGCCAGGGATTGCCTTTTCTATAGTAAATTATTCAAAAAATAATTTTTTACTGTCGCAAATTTCAATTTCGCCAGGTAAATTTTTCACAAATTAATTTTTTACTGTCGCAAATTTTAATTACGCCAGGGATTGCCTTTTCTATAGTAAATTATTCAAAAAATAATTTTCTACTGTCGCAAATTTTAATTACGCCAGGGATTGCCTGTTCTATAGTAAATTATTCAAAAAATAATTTTCTACTGTCGCAAATTTTAATTACGCCAGGGATTGCCTTTTCTATTGTAAACTTTTCAAAAAATAATTTTCTACTGTCGCAAATTTTAATTACGCCAGGGATTGCCTTTTCTACAGTAAATTTTGCAAAAAATAATTTTTTACTGTCGCAAATTTTAATTGCGCCAGGGATTGCCTTTTCTATAGTAAACTTTTCAAAAAATAATTTTCTACTGTCGCAAATTTTAATTACGCCAGATATTGCCTTTTCTATAGTAAATAATTCAAAAAATAATTTTCTACTGTCGCAAATTTTAATTGCGCCAGGGATTGCCTTTTCTATAGTAAATTATTCGAAAAATAATTTTTTACTATCGCAAATTTTAATTGCGCCAGGGATTACCTTTTCTACAGTAAATTTTTCAAAATATTAATTTTTTACTGTCGAAAATTTTAATTAGGCCAGGGATTGCCTTTTCTATAGTAAATTTTGCAAAAAATAATTTTATACTGTCGCAAATTTTAATTACGCCAGGGATTGCCTTTTCTATAGTAAATTATTCAAAAAATAATTTTTTACTGTCGCAAATTGTAATTGCGCCAGGGATTGCCTTTTCTATAGTAAATTATTCAAAAAATAATTTCTTACTGTCGCAAATTTTAAATACGCCAGGGATTGCCTTTTCTATAGTATATTATTCAAAAAATAATTTTATACTGACGCAAATTTTAATTACGCCAGGGATTGCCTTTTCTATAGTAAATTATTCAAAAAATAATTTTAAACTGTCGCAAATTTTAATTACGCCAGGGATTGCCTTTTCTATAGTAAATTATTCAAAAAATAATTTTCTACTGTCGCAAATTTTAAGTGCGCCAGGGATTGCCTTTTCTATAGTAAATTTTGCAAAAAATAATTTTTTACTGTCGCAAATTGTAATTGCGCCAGGGATTACCTTTTCTATAGCAAATTTTGCAAAAAATAATTTTATACTGTCGCAAATTTTAATTACGCCAGGGATTGCCTTTTCTATAGTAAATTATTCAAAAAATAATTTTTTACTGTCGCAAATTGTAATTGCGCCAGGGATTGCCTTTTCTATAGTAAATTATTCAAAAAATAATTTCTTACTGTCGCAAATTTTAAATACGCCAGGGATTGCCTTTTCTATAGTAAATTTTGCAAAAAATAATTTTTTACTGTCGCAAATTGTAATTGCGCCAGGGATTACCTTTTCTATAGTAAATTTTGCAAAAAATAATTTTATACTGTCGCAAATTTTAATTACGCCAGGGATTGCATTTTCTATAGTAAATTATTCAAAAAATAATTTTCTACTGTCGCAAATTTTAAGTGCGCCAGGGATTGCCTTTTCTATAGTAAATTTTGCAAAAAATAATTTTTTACTGTCGCAAATTGTAACTGCGCCAGGGATTACCTTTTCTATAGTAAATTTTGCAAAAAATAATTTTATACTGTCGCAAATTTTAATTACGCCAGGGATTGCCTTTTCTATAGTAAATTATTCAAAAAATAATTTTTTACTGTCGCAAATTGTAATTGCGCCAGGCATTGCCTTTTCTATAGTAAATTATTCAAAAAATAATTTTTTACTGTCGCAAATTGTAATTGCGCCAGGGATTGCCTTTTCTATAGTAAATTATTCAAAAAATAATTTCTTACTGTCGCAAATTTTAAATACGCCAGGGATTGCCTTTTCTATAGTAAATTATTCAAAAAATAATTTCTTACTCTCGCAAATTTTAATTACGCCAGGGATTGCCTTTTCTATAGTAAATTATTCAAAAAATAATTTTCTACTGTCGCAAATTTTAATTATGCCAGGGATTGCCTTTTCTATAGTAAATTATTCAAAAAATAATTTTATACTGTCGCAAATTTTAATTACGCCAGGAATTGCCTTTTCTATAGTAAATTATTCAAAAAATAATTTTTTACTGTCGCAAATTTCAAATCCGCCAGGGATTGCCTTTTCTATAGTAAATTATTCAAAAAATAATTTTTTACTATCGCAAGTTTTAATTGCGCCAGGGATTGCCTTTTCTACAGTAAATTTTGCAAAAAATTATTTTTTACTGTCGCAAATTTTAATTGCGCCAGGGATTGCCTTTTCTATAGTAAACTTTTCAAAAAATAATTTTCTACTGTCGCAAATTTTAATTACGCCAGATATTGCCTTTTCTATAGTAAATAATTCAAAAAATAATTTTCTACTGTCGCAAATTTTAATTGCGCCAGGGATTGCCTTTTCTATAGTAAATTATTCAAAAAATAATTTTTTACTATCGCAAATTTTAATTGCGCCAGGGATTACCTTTTCTACAGTAAATTTTTCAAAATATTAATTTTTTACTGTCGAAAATTTTAATTACGCCAGGGATTGCCTTTTCTATAGTAAATTTTGCAAAAAATAATTTTATACTGTCGCAAATTTTAATTACGCCAGGGATTGCCTTTTCTATAGTAAATTATTCAAAAAATAATTTTTTACTGTCGCAAATTGTAATTGCGCCAGGGATTGCCTTTTCTATAGTAAATTATTCAAAAAATAATTTCTTACTGTCGCAAATTTTAAATACGCCAGGGATTGCCTTTTCTGTAGTAAATTATTCAAAAAATAATTTTATACTGACGCAAATTTTAATTACGCCAGGGATTGCATTTTCTATAGTAAATTATTCAAAAAATAATTTTAAACTGTCGCAAATTTTAATTACGCCAGGGATTGCCTTTTCTATAGTAAATTATTCAAAAAATAATTTTCTACTGTCGCAAATTTTAAGTGCGCCAGGGATTGCCTTTTCTATAGTAAATTTTGCAAAAAATAATTTTTTACTGTCGCAAATTGTAATTGCGCCAGGGATTACCTTTTCTATAGCAAATTTTGCAAAAAATAATTTTATACTGTCGCAAATTTTAATTACGCCAGGGATTGCCTTTTCTATAGTAAATTATTCAAAAAATAATTTTTTACTGTCGCAAATTGTAATTGCGCCAGGGATTGCCTTTTCTATAGTAAATTATTCAAAAAATAATTTCTTACTGTCGCAAATTTTAAATACGCCAGGGATTGCCTTTTCTATAGTAAATTTTGCAAAAAATAATTTTTTACTGTCGCAAATTGTAATTGCGCCAGGGATTACCTTTTCTATAGTAAATTTTGCAAAAAAGAATTTTATACTGTCGCAAATTTTAATTACGCCAGGGATTGCCTTTTCTATAGTAAATTATTCAAAAAATAATTTTCTACTGTCGCAAATTTTAAGTGCGCCATGGATTGCCTTTTCTATAGTAAATTTTGCAAAAAATAATTTTTTACTGTCGCAAATTGTAACTGCGCCATGGATTACCTTTTCTATAGTAAATTTTGCAAAAAATAATTTTATACTGTCGCAAATTTTAATTACGCCAGGGATTGCCTTTTCTATAGTAAATTATTCAAAAAATAATTTTTTACTGTCGCAAATTGTAATTGCGCCAGGGATTGCCCTTTCTATAGTAAATTCTTCAAAAAATAATTTTTTACTGTCGCAAATTGTAATTGCGCCAGGGATTACCTTTTCTATAGTAAATTATTCAAAAAATAATTTCTTACTGTCGCAAATTTTAAATACGCCAGGGATTGCCTTTTCTATAGTAAATTATTCAAAAAATAATTTCTTACTGTCGCAAATTTTAATTACGCCAGGGATTGCCTTTTCTATAGTAAATTATTCAAAAAATAATTTTCTACTGTCGCAAATTTTAATTACGCCAGGGATTGCCTTTTCTATAGTAAATTATTCAAAAAATAATTTTATACTGTCGCAAATTTTAATTACGCCAGGAATTGCCTTTTCTATAGTAAATTTTGCAAAAAATAATTTTTTACTCTCGCAAATTTTAAATACGCCAGGGATTGCCTTTTCTATAGTAAATTATTCAAAAATAATTTTCAACTGTCGCAAATTTTAATTGCGCCAGGGATTGCCTTTTCTATAGTAAATTATTCAAAAAATAATTTTATACTGTCGCAAATTTTAATTACGCCAGGGATTGCCTTTTCTATAGTAAATTATTCAAAAAATAATTTTCAACTGTCGCAAATTTTAATTACGCCAGGCATTGCCTTTTCTATAGTAAATTATTCAAAAAATAATTTTTTACTGTCGCAAATTGTAATTGCGCCAGGGATTGCCTTTTCTATAGTAAATTATTCAAAAAATAATTTCTTACTGTCGCAAATTTTAAATCCGCCAGGGATTGCCTTTTCTATAGTAAATTATTCAAAAAATAATTTTTTACTATCGCAAGTTTTAATTGCGCCAAGGATTGCCTTTTCTACAGTAAATTTTGCAAAAAATAATTTTTTACTGTCGCAAATTTTAACTGCGCCTGGGATTGCCTTTTCTATAGTAAACTTTTCAAAAAATAATTTTCTACTGTCGCAAATTTTAATTACGCCAGGAATTGCCTTTTCTATAGTAAATTATTCAAAAAATAATTTTCTACTGTCGCAAATTTTAATTGCGCCAGGGATTGCCTTTTCTATAGTAAATTATTCAAAAAATAATTTTTTACTATCGCAAATTTTAATTGCGCCAGGGATTGCCTTTTCTACAGTAAATTTTTCAAAATATTAATTTTTTACTGTCGAAAATTTTAATTACGCCAGGGATTGCCTTTTCTATAGTAAATTTTGCAAAAAATAATTTTATACTGTCGCAAATTTTAATTACGCCAGGGATTGCCTTTTCTATAGTAAATTATTCAAAAAATAATTTTTTACTGTCGCAAATTGTAATTGCGCCAGGGATTACCTTTTCTATAGTAAATTTTGCAAAAAATAATTTTATACTGTCGCAAATTTTAATTACGCCAGGGATTGCCTTTTCTATAGTAAATTATTCAAAAAATAATTTTTTACTGTCGCAAATGGTAATTGCGCCAGGGATTGCCTTTTCTATAGTAAATTATTCAAAAAATAATTTTTTACTGTCGCAAATTGTAGTTGCGCCAGGGATTGCCTTTTCTATAGTAAATTATTCAAAAAATAATTTCTTACTGTCGCAAATTTTAAATACGCCAGGGATTGCCTTTTCTATAGTAAATTATTCAAAAAATAATTTCTTACTGTCGCAAATTTTAATTACGCCAGGGATTGCCTTTTCTATAGTAAATTATTCAAAAAATAATTTTCTACTGTCGCAAATTTTAATTACGCCAGCGATTGCCTTTTCTATAGTAAATTATTCAAAAAATAGTTTTATACTGTCGCAAATTTTAATTACGCCAGGGATTGCCTTTTCTATAGTAAATTTTGCAAAAAATAATTTTTTACTGTCGCAAATTTTAAATACGCCAGGGATTGCCTTTTCTATAGTAAATTATTCAAAAAATAATTTTCAACTGTCGCAAATTTTAGTTGCGCCAAGGATTGCCTTTTCTATAGTAAATTATTCAAAAAATAATTTTATACTGTCGCAAATTTTAATTACGCCAGGGATTGCCTTTTCTATAGTAAATTATTCAAACAATAATTTTCAACTGTCGCAAATTTTAATTACGCCAGGGATTGCCTTTTCTATAGTAAATTATTCAAAACATAATTTTTTACTGTCGCAAATTGTAATTGCGCCAGGGTTTGCCTTTTCTATAGTAAGTTATTCAAAAAATAATTTCTTACTGTCGCAAATTTTAAATACGCCAGGGATTGCCTTTTCTATAGTAAATTATTCAAAAAATAATTTTATACTGTCGCAAATTTTAAGTGCGCCAGAGATTGCCTTTCTATAGTAAATTATTCAAAAAATAATTTTATACTGTCGCAAATTTTAATTACGCCAGGGATAGCCTTTTCTATAGTAAATTATTCAAAAAATAATTTTCAACTGTCGCAAATTTTAAGTGCGCCAGGGATTGCCTTTTCTATAGTAAATTATTCAAAAAATAATTTTCAATTATCGCAAATTTTAATTACGCCAGGGATTGCCTTTTCTATAGTAAATTATTCAAAAAATAATTTTCAACTGTCGCAAATTTTAACTACGCCAGGGATTGCCTTTTCTATAGTAAATTATTCAAAAAAGAATTTTTTACTGTCGCAAATTTTAATTACGCCAGGGATTGCCTTTTCTATAGTAAATTATTCAAAAAATAATTTTCTACTGTCGCAAATTGTAATTGCGCAAGGGATTGTCTTTTCTATAGTAAATTATTCAAAAAATAATTTTTTACAGGCGCAAATTCTAATTACGCCAGGGATTGCCTTTTCTATAGTAAATTTTTCAAAAAATAATTTTCTACTGTCGCAAATTTTAAGTGCGCCAGGGATTGCCTTTTCTATAGTAAATTATTCAAAAAATAATTTTATACTGTCGCAAATTTTAATTACGCCAGGGATTGCCTTTTCTATAGTAAATTATTCAAAAAATAATTTTCAACTGTCGCAAATTTTAATTACGCCAGGGATTGCCTTTTCTATAGTAAATTATTCAAAAAATAATTTTCTACTGTCGCAAATTTTAATTACGCCAGGGATTGCCTTTTCTATAGTAAATTATTCAAAAAATAATTTTCTACTCTCGCAAATTTTAATTACGCCAGGGATTGCCTTTTCTATAGTAAATTATTCAAAAAATAATTTTATACTGTCGCAAATTTTAATTACGCCAGGGATTGCCTTTTCTATAGTAAATTTTGCAAAAAATAATTTTTTACTGTCGCAAATTTTAATTGCGCCAGGGATTGCCTTTTCTATAGTAAATTATTCAAAAAATAATTTTCTACTGTCGCAAATTTTAATTACGCCAGGGATTGCCTTTTCTATAGTAAATTATTCAAAAAATAATTTTCTACTGTCGCAAATTTTAAGTGCGCCAGGGATTGCCTTTTCTATAGTAAATTATTCAAAAAATAATTTTTTACTGTCGCAAATTTTAATTACGCCAGGGATTGCCTTTTCTATAGTAAATTATTTAAAAAATAATTTTCTACTGTCGCAAATTTTAATTACGCCAGGGATTGCCTTTTCTATAGTAAATTATTCAAAAAATAATTTTCTACTCTCGCAAATTTTAATTACGCCAGGGATTGCCTTTTCTATAGTAAATTATTCAAAAAATAATTTTCAACTGTCGCAAATTTTAATTACGCCAGGGATTGCCTTTTCTATAGTAAATTATTCAAACAATAATTTTTTACTGTCGCAAATTTTAATTACGCCAGGGATTGCCTTTTCTATAGTAAATTATTCAAAAAATAATTTTTTACTGTCGCAAATTGTAATTGCGCCAGGGATTGCCTTTTCTATAGTAAATTATTCAAAAAATAATTTCTTACTGTCGCAAATTTTAAATACGCCAGGGATTGCCTTTTCTATAGTAAATTATTCAAAAAATAATTTTATACTGTCGCAAATTTTAATTACGCCAGGGATTGCCTTTTCTATAGTAAATTATTCAAAAAATAATTTCTTACTGTCGCAAATTTTAAATCCGCCAGGGATTGCCTTTTCTATAGTAAATTATTCAAAAAATAATTTTTTACTATCGCAAGTTTTAATTGCGCCAAGGATTGCCTTTTCTACAGTAAATTTTGCAAAAAATAATTTTTTACTGTCGCAAATTTTAACTGCGCCTGGGATTGCCTTTTCTATAGTAAACTTTTCAAAAAATAATTTTCTACTGTCGCAAATTTTAATTACGCCAGGAATTGCCTTTTCTATAGTAAATTATTCAAAAAATAATTTTCTACTGTCGCAAATTTTAATTGCGCCAGGGATTGCCTTTTCTATAGTAAATTATTCAAAAAATAATTTTTTACTATCGCAAATTTTAATTGCGCCAGGGATTGCCTTTTCTACAGTAAATTTTTCAAAATATTAATTTTTTACTGTCGAAAATTTTAATTACGCCAGGGATTGCCTTTTCTATAGTAAATTTTGCAAAAAATAATTTTATACTGTCGCAAATTTTAATTACGCCAGGGATTGCCTTTTCTATAGTAAATTATTCAAAAAATAATTTTTTACTGTCGCAAATTGTAATTGCGCCAGGGATTACCTTTTCTATAGTAAATTTTGCAAAAAATAATTTTATACTGTCGCAAATTTTAATTACGCCAGGGATTGCCTTTTCTATAGTAAATTATTCAAAAAATAATTTTTTACTGTCGCAAATGGTAATTGCGCCAGGGATTGCCTTTTCTATAGTAAATTATTCAAAAAATAATTTTTTACTGTCGCAAATTGTAGTTGCGCCAGGGATTGCCTTTTCTATAGTAAATTATTCAAAAAATAATTTCTTACTGTCGCAAATTTTAAATACGCCAGGGATTGCCTTTTCTATAGTAAATTATTCAAAAAATAATTTCTTACTGTCGCAAATTTTAATTACGCCAGGGATTGCCTTTTCTATAGTAAATTATTCAAAAAATAATTTTCTACTGTCGCAAATTTTAATTACGCCAGCGATTGCCTTTTCTATAGTAAATTATTCAAAAAATAGTTTTATACTGTCGCAAATTTTAATTACGCCAGGGATTGCCTTTTCTATAGTAAATTTTGCAAAAAATAATTTTTTACTGTCGCAAATTTTAAATACGCCAGGGATTGCCTTTTCTATAGTAAATTATTCAAAAAATAATTTTCAACTGTCGCAAATTTTAGTTGCGCCAAGGATTGCCTTTTCTATAGTAAATTATTCAAAAAATAATTTTATACTGTCGCAAATTTTAATTACGCCAGGGATTGCCTTTTCTATAGTAAATTATTCAAACAATAATTTTCAACTGTCGCAAATTTTAATTACGCCAGGGATTGCCTTTTCTATAGTAAATTATTCAAAACATAATTTTTTACTGTCGCAAATTGTAATTGCGCCAGGGTTTGCCTTTTCTATAGTAAGTTATTCAAAAAATAATTTCTTACTGTCGCAAATTTTAAATACGCCAGGGATTGCCTTTTCTATAGTAAATTATTCAAAAAATAATTTTATACTGTCGCAAATTTTAAGTGCGCCAGGGATTGCCTTTCTATAGTAAATTATTCAAAAAATAATTTTATACTGTCGCAAATTTTAATTACGCCAGGGATAGCCTTTTCTATAGTAAATTATTCAAAAAATAATTTTCAACTGTCGCAAATTTTAAGTGCGCCAGGGATTGCCTTTTCTATAGTAAATTATTCAAAAAATAATTCTCAATTATCGCAAATTTTAATTACGCCAGGGATTGCCTTTTCTATAGTAAATTATTCAAAAAATAATTTTCAACTGTCGCAAATTTTAACTACGCCAGGGATTGCCTTTTCTATAGTAAATTATTCAAAAAAGAATTTTTTACTGTCGCAAATTTTAATTACGCCAGGGATTGCCTTTTCTATAGTAAATTATTCAAAAAATAATTTTCTACTGTCGCAAATTGTAATTGCGCAAGGGATTGTCTTTTCTATAGTAAATTATTCAAAAAATAATTTTTTACAGGCGCAAATTCTAATTACGCCAGGGATTGCCTTTTCTATAGTAAATTTTTCAAAAAATAATTTTCTACTGTCGCAAATTTTAAGTGCGCCAGGGATTGCCTTTTCTATAGTAAATTATTCAAAAAATAATTTTATACTGTCGCAAATTTTAATTACGCCAGGGATTGCCTTTTCTATAGTAAATTATTCAAAAAATAATTTTCAACTGTCGCAAATTTTAATTACGCCAGGGATTGCCTTTTCTATAGTAAATTATTCAAAAAATAATTTTCTACTGTCGCAAATTTTAATTACGCCAGGGATTGCCTTTTCTATAGTAAATTATTCAAAAAATAATTTTCTACTCTCGCAAATTTTAATTACGCCAGGGATTGCCTTTTCTATAGTAAATTATTCAAAAAATAATTTTATACTGTCGCAAATTTTAATTACGCCAGGGATTGCCTTTTCTATAGTAAATTTTGCAAAAAATAATTTTTTACTGTCGCAAATTTTAATTGCGCCAGGGATTGCCTTTTCTATAGTAAATTATTCAAAAAATAATTTTCTACTGTCGCAAATTTTAATTACGCCAGGGATTGCCTTTTCTATAGTAAATTATTCAAAAAATAATTTTCTACTGTCGCAAATTTTAAGTGCGCCAGGGATTGCCTTTTCTATAGTAAATTATTCAAAAAATAATTTTTTACTGTCGCAAATTTTAATTACGCCAGGGATTGCCTTTTCTATAGTAAATTATTTAAAAAATAATTTTCTACTGTCGCAAATTTTAATTACGCCAGGGATTGCCTTTTCTATAGTAAATTATTCAAAAAATAATTTTCTACTCTCGCAAATTTTAATTACGCCAGGGATTGCCTTTTCTATAGTAAATTATTCAAAAAATAATTTTCAACTGTCGCAAATTTTAATTACGCCAGGGATTGCCTTTTCTATAGTAAATTATTCAAACAATAATTTTTTACTGTCGCAAATTTTAATTACGCCAGGGATTGCCTTTTCTATAGTAAATTATTCAAAAAATAATTTTTTACTGTCGCAAATTGTAATTGCGCCAGGGATTGCCTTTTCTATAGTAAATTATTCAAAAAATAATTTCTTACTGTCGCAAATTTTAAATACGCCAGGGATTGCCTTTTCTATAGTAAATTATTCAAAAAATAATTTTATACTGTCGCAAATTTTAATTACGCCAGGGATTGCCTTTTCTATAGTAAATTATTCAAAAAATAATTTTATACTGTCGCAAATTTTAATTACGCCAGGGATTGCCTTTTCTATAGTAAATTATTCAAAAAATAATTTTATACTGTCGCAAATTTTAAGTGCGCCAGGGATTGCCTTTTCTATAGTAAATTATTCAAAAAATAATTTTTTACTGTCGCAAATTTTAATTACGCCAGGGATTGCCTTTTCTATAGTAAATTATTCAAAAAATAATTTTTTACTGTCGCAAATTGTAATTGCGCCAGGGATTGCCTTTTCTATAGTAAATTATTCAAAAAATAATTTTATACTGTCGCAAATTTTAATTACGCCAGGGATTGCCTTTTCTATAGTAAATTATTCAAAAAATAATTTTATACTGTCGCAAATTTTAATTACGTTAGGGATTGCCTTTTCTATAGTAAATTATTCAAAAAATAATTTTCTACTGTCGCAAATTTTAATTACGCCAGGGATTGCCTTTTCTATAGTAAATTATTCAAAAAATAATTTTCTACTGTCGCAAATTTTAAGTGCGCCAGGGATTGCCTTTTCTATAGTAAATTATTCAAAAAATAATTTTTTACTGTCGCAAATTTTAATTACGCCAGGGATTGCCTTTTCTATAGTAAATTATTCAAAAAATAATTTTTTACTGTCGCAAATTTTAATTACGCCAGGGATTGCCTTTTCTATAGTAAATTATTCAAAAAATAATTTTTTACTGTCGCAAATTTTAATTACGCCAGGGATTGCCTTTTCTATAGTAAATTATTCAAAAAATAATTTTCTACTGTCGCAAATTGTAATTGCGCAAGGGATTGTCTTTTCTATAGTAAATTATTCAAAAAATAATTTTTTACAGGCGCAAATTCTAATTACGCCAGGGATTGCCTTTTCTATAGTAAATTTTTCAAAAAATAATTTTCTACTGTCGCAAATTTTAAGTGCGCCAGGGATTGCCTTTTCTATAGTAAATTATTCAAAAAATAATTTTATACTGTCGCAAATTTTAATTACGCCAGGGATTGCCTTTTCTATAGTAAATTATTCAAAAAATAATTTTCAACTGTCGCAAATTTTAATTACGCCAGGGATTGCCTTTTCTATAGTAAATTATTCAAAAAATAATTTTCTACTGTCGCAAATTTTAATTACGCCAGGGATTGCCTTTTCTATAGTAAATTATTCAAAAAATAATTTTCTACTCTCGCAAATTTTAATTACGCCAGGGATTGCCTTTTCTATAGTAAATTATTCAAAAAATAATTTTATACTGTCGCAAATTTTAATTACGCCAGGGATTGCCTTTTCTATAGTAAATTTTGCAAAAAATAATTTTTTACTGTCGCAAATTTTAATTGCGCCAGGGATTGCCTTTTCTATAGTAAATTATTCAAAAAATAATTTTCTACTGTCGCAAATTTTAATTACGCCAGGGATTGCCTTTTCTATAGTAAATTATTCAAAAAATAATTTTCTACTGTCGCAAATTTTAAGTGCGCCAGGGATTGCCTTTTCTATAGTAAATTATTCAAAAAATAATTTTTTACTGTCGCAAATTTTAATTACGCCAGGGATTGCCTTTTCTATAGTAAATTATTTAAAAAATAATTTTCTACTGTCGCAAATTTTAATTACGCCAGGGATTGCCTTTTCTATAGTAAATTATTCAAAAAATAATTTTCTACTCTCGCAAATTTTAATTACGCCAGGGATTGCCTTTTCTATAGTAAATTATTCAAAAAATAATTTTCAACTGTCGCAAATTTTAATTACGCCAGGGATTGCCTTTTCTATAGTAAATTATTCAAAAAATAATTTTTTACTGTCGCAAATTTTAATTACGCCAGGGATTGCCTTTTCTATAGTAAATTATTCAAAAAATAATTTTTTACTGTCGCAAATTGTAATTGCGCCAGGGATTGCCTTTTCTATAGTAAATTATTCAAAAAATAATTTCTTACTGTCGCAAATTTTAAATACGCCAGGGATTGCCTTTTCTATAGTAAATTATTCAAAAAATAATTTTATACTGTCGCAAATTTTAATTACGCCAGGGATTGCCTTTTCTATAGTAAATTATTCAAAAAATAATTTTATACTGTCGCAAATTTTAATTACGCCAGGGATTGCCTTTTCTATAGTAAATTATTCAAAAAATAATTTTATACTGTCGCAAATTTTAAGTGCGCCAGGGATTGCCTTTTCTATAGTAAATTATTCAAAAAATAATTTTTTACTGTCGCAAATTTTAATTACGCCAGGGATTGCCTTTTCTATAGTAAATTATTCAAAAAATAATTTTTACTGTCGCAAATTGTAATTGCGCCAGGGATTGCCTTTTCTATAGTAAATTATTCAAAAAATAATTTTATACTGTCGCAAATTTTAATTACGCCAGGGATTGCCTTTTCTATAGTAAATTATTCAAAAAATAATTTTATACTGTCGCAAATTTTAATTACGTTAGGGATTGCCTTTTCTATAGTAAATTATTCAAAAAATAATTTTCTACTGTCGCAAATTTTAATTACGCCAGGGATTGCCTTTTCTATAGTAAATTATTCAAAAAATAATTTTCTACTGTCGCAAATTTTAAGTGCGCCAGGGATTGCCTTTTCTATAGTAAATTATTCAAAAAATAATTTTTTACTGTCGCAAATTTTAATTACGCCAGGGATTGCCTTTTCTATAGTAAATTATTCAAAAAATAATTTTTTACTGTCGCAAATTGTAATTGCGCCAGGGATTGCCTTTTCTATAGTAAATTATTCAAAAAATTATTTTCTACTGTCGCAAATTTTAATTACGCCAGGGATTGCCTTTTCTATAGTAAATTATTCAAAAAATAATTTTCAACTGTCGCAAATTTTAATTACGCCAGGGATTGCCTTTTCTATAGTAAATTATTCAAAAAATAATTTTTTACTGTCGCAAATTTTAATTACGCCAGGGATTGCCTTTTCTATAGTATATTATTCAAAAAATAATTTTTTACTGTCGCAAATTGTAATTGCGCCAGGGATTGCCTTTTCTATAGTAAATTATTCAAAAAAATAATTTCTTACTGTCGCAAATTTTAAATACGCCAGGGATTGCCTTTTCTATAGTAAATTATTCAAAAAATAATTTTATACTGTCGCAAATTTTAATTACGCCAGGGATTGCCTTTTCTATAGTAAATTATTCAAAAAATAATTTTATACTGTCGCAAATTTTAATTACGCCAGGGATTGCCTTTTCTATAGTAAATTATTCAAAAAATAATTTTATACTGTCGCAAATTTTAAGTGCGCCAGGGGTTGCCTTTTCTATAGTAAATTATTCAGAAAATAATTTTTTACTGTCGCAAATTTTAATTACGCCAGGGATTGCCTTTTCTATAGTAAATTATTCAAAAAATAATTTTTTACTGTCGCAAATTGTAATTGCGCCAGGGATTGCCTTTTCTATAGTAAATTATTCAAAAAATAATTTTATACTGTCGCAAATTTTAATTACGCCAGGGATTGCCTTTTCTTTAGTAAATTATTCAAAAAATAAATTTTATACTGTCGCAAATTTTAATTACGCCAGGGATTGCCTTTTCTATAGTAAATTATTCAAAAAATAATTTTCTACTGTCGCAAATTTTAATTACGCCAGGGATTGCCTTTTCTATAGTAAATTATTCAAAAAATAATTTTTTACTGTCGCAAATTGTAATTGCGCCAGGGATTGCCTTTTCTATAGTAAATTATTCAAAAAATAATTTCTTACTGTCGCAAATTTTAAATACGCCAGGGATTGCCTTTTCTATAGTAAATTATTCAAAAAATAATTTTATACTGTCGCAAATTTTAATTACGCCAGGGATTGCCTTTTCTATACTAAATTATTCAAAAAATAATTTTATACTGTTGCAAATTTTAATTGCGCCAGGGATTGCCTTTTCTATAGTAAATTATTCAAAAAATAATTTTTTACTGTCGCAAATTTTAATTACGCCAGGGATTGCCTTTTCTATAGTAAATTATTCAAAAAATAATTTTCAACTATAATTTTATACTGTCGCAAATTTTAATTACGCCAGGGATTGCCTTTTCTATAGTAAATTATTCAAAAAATAATTTTTTTCTGTCGCAAATTTTAATTACGCCAGGGATTGCCTTTTCTATAGTAAATTATTCAAAAAATAATTTTCTACTGTCGCAAATTTTAGTTACGCCAGGGATTGCCTTTCCTACAGTAAATTTTGCAAAAAATAATTTTTTACTGTTGCAAATTTTAATTGCGCCAGGGATTGCCTTTTCTATAGTAAATTATTCAAAAAATAATTTTCTACTGTCGCAAATTTCAAATCCGCCAGGGATTGCCTTTTCTATAGTAAATTATTCAAAAAATAATTTTCAACTGTCGCAAATTTTAATTACGCCAGGGATTGCTTTTCTATAGTAAATTATTCAAAAAATAATTTTCTACTGTCGCAAATTTTAAATACGCCAGGGATTGCCTTTTCTATAGTAAATTATTCAAAAAATAATTTTCTACTGTCGCAAATTTTAGTTACGCCAGGGATTGCCTTTCCTACAGTAAATTTTGCAAAAAATAATTTTTTACTGTTGCAAATTTTAATTGCGCCAGGGATTGCCTTTTCTATAGTAAATTATTCAAAAAATCATTTTCTACTGTCGCAAATTTCAAATCCGCCAGGGATTGCCTTTTCTATAGTAAATTATTCAAAAAATAATTTTCAACTGTCGCAAATTTTAATTACGCCAGGGATTGCTTTTCTATAGTAAATTATTCAAAAAATAATTTTCTACTGTCGCAAATTTTAATTACGCCAGGGATTGCCTTTTCTATAGTAAATTATTCAAAAAATAATTTTCTACTGTCGCAAATTTTAATTACGCCAGGGATTGCCTTTTCTATAGTAAATTATTCAAAAAATAGTTTTTAACTGTCGCAAATTTTAATTACGCCAGGGATTGCCTTTTCTATAGTAAATTATTCAAAAAATAATTTTTTACTGTCGCAAATTGCAATTGCGCCAGGCATTGCTTTTCTATAGTAAATTATTCAAAAAATAATTTTTTACTGTCACAAATTTTAATTACGCCAGGGATTGCCTTTTCTATAGTAAATTTTCCAAAAAATAATTTTTTACTGTCGCAAATTTAAATTGCGCCAGGGATTACCTTTTCTATAGTAAATTATTCAAAAAATAATTTTTTACTGTCGCAAAATTTAATTACGCCAGGGATTGCCTTTTCTATAGTAAATTATTCAAAAAATAATTTTCAACTGTCGCAAATTTTAATTACGCCAGGGATTGCCTTTTCTATAGTAAATTATTCAAAAAATAATTTTATACTGTCGCAAATTTTAAGTGCGCCAAGGATTGCCTTTTCTATAGTAAATTATTTAAAAAATAATTTTTTACTGTCGCAAATTTTAAATATCCCAGGGATTGCCTTTTCTATAGTAAATTTCTCACAAAATAATTCTATACTGTCGCAAATATTAAATACGCCAGGGATTGCCTTTTCTACAGTAAATTATTCAAAAAATAATTTTCTACTGTCGCAAATTTTAATTACGCCAGGGATTGCCTTTTCTATAGTAAATTATTCAAAAAATAATTTTTTACTGTCGCAAATTTTAATTACGCCAGGGATTGCCTTTTCTATAGTAAATTATTCAAAAAATAATGTTATACTGTCGCAAATTTTAAGTGCGCCAGGGATTGCCTTTTCTATAGTAAATTATTCAAAAAATAATTTTTTACTGTCGCAAATTTTAATTACGCCAGGGATTGCCTTTTCTATAGTAAATTATTCAAAAAATAATTTTCTACTGTCGCAAATTTTAATTGCGCCAGGGATTGCCTTTTCTATAGTAAATTATTCAAAAAATAATTTTATACTGTCGCAAATTTTAATTACGCCAGGGATTGCCTTTTCTATAGTAAATTATTCAAAAAATAATTTTCAACTGTCGCAAATTTTAATTACGCCAGGGATTTCCTTTTCTATAGTAAATTATTCAAAAAATAATATTTTACTGTCGCAAATTTTAATTACGCCAGGGATTGCCTTTTCTATAGTAAATTATTCAAAAAATAATTTTTTACTGTCGCAAATTTTAATTACGCCAGGGATTGCCTTTTCTATAGTAAATTATTCAAAAAATAATTTTTTACTGTGGCAAATTTTAAGTGCGCCAGGGATTGCCTTTTCTATAGTAAATTATTCAAAAAATAATTTTATACTGTCGCAAATTTTAAGTGCGCCAGGGATAGCCTTTTCTATAGTAAATTATTCAAAAAATAATTTTTTTCTGTCGCAAATTTTAATTGCGCCAGGGATTGCCTTTTCTACAGTAAATTTTTCAAAAAATAATTTTTTACTATCGCAAGTTTTAAATATCCCAGGGATTGCCTTTTCTATAGTAAATTTCTCACAAATTAATTTCTTACTGTCGCAAATTTTAAATACGCCAGGGATTGCCTTTTCTATAGTAAATTATTCAAAAAATAATTTTCTACTGTCGCAAATTTTAAATACGCCAGGGATTGCCTTTTCTATAGTAAATTATTCAAAAAATAATTTTTTACTGTCGCAAATTTTAAGTGCGCCAGGGTTTGCCTTTTCTATAGTAAATTATTCAAAAAATAATTTTTTACTGTCGCAAATTTTAATTGCGCCAGGGATTGCCTTTTCTACAGTAAATTTTTCAAAAAATAATTTTTTACTATCGCAAGTTTTAAATATCCCAGGGATTGCCTTTTCTATAGTAAATTTCTCACAAATTAATTTCTTACTGTCGCAAATTTTAAATACGCCAGGGATTGCCTTTTCTATAGTAAATTATTCAAAAAATAGTTTTCTACTGTCGCAAATTTTAAATACGCCAGGAATTGCCTTTTCTATAGTAAATTATTCAAAAAATAATTTTCTACTGTCGCAAAATTTAATTACGCCAGGGATTGCCTTTTCTATAGTAAATTATTCAAAAAATAATTTTTTACTGTCGAAAATTTTAAATACGCCAGGGATTGCCTTTTCTATAGTAAATTATTCAAAAACTAATATTTTACTGTCGCAAATTTTAATTACGCCAGGGATTGCCTTTTCTATAGTAAATTTTTAAAAAAATAATTTTTTACTGTCGCAAATTTTAAATATCCCAGGGATTGCCTTTTCTATAGTAAATTTCTCACAAATTAATTTCATACTGTCGCAAATTTTGAATACGCCAGGGATTGCCTTTTCTATAGTAAATTATTCAAAAAATAATTTTCTAATGTCGCAAATTTTAAATACGCCAGGGATTGCCTTTTCTATAGTAAATTATTCAAAAAATAATTTTTTACTGTCGAAAATTTTAAATACGCCAGGGATTGCCTTTTCTATAGTAAATTATTCAAAAACTAATTTTTTACTGTCGCAAATTTTAAGTGCGCCAGGGATTGCCTTTTCTATAGTAAATTAATCAAAAACTAATTTTTTACTGTCGCAAATTTTAAGTGCGCCAGGGATTGCCTTTTCTATAGTAAATTATTCAAAAAATAATTTTTTACTGTCGCAAATTTCAATTTCGCCAGGTAAATTTTTCAAAAAATAATTTTCTACTGTCGCAAATTTTAAATACGCCAGGAATTGCCTTTTCTATAGTAAATTATTCAAAAAATAATTTTCTACTGTCGCAAAATTTAATTACGCCAGGGATTGCCTTTTCTATAGTAAATTATTCAAAAAATAATTTTTTACTGTCGAAAATTTTAAATACGCCAGGGATTGCCTTTTCTATAGTAAATTATTCAAAAAATAATTTTTTGCTGTCGAAAATTTTAAATACGCCAGGGATTGCCTTTTCTATTATAAATTATTCAAAAACTAATTTTTTACTGTCGCAAATTTTAAGTGCGCCAGGGATTGCCTTTTCTATAGTAAATTATTCAAAAAATAATTTTTTACTGTCGCAAATTTTAATTACGCCAGGGATTGCCTTTTCTATAGTAAATTATTCAAAAAATAATTTTCTATGCTCGCAAATTTTAATTTCGCCAGGGATTGCCTTTTCTATAGTAAATTATTCAAAAAATAATTTTCTACTGTCGCAAATTTTAATTACGCCAGGGATTGCCTTTTCTATAGTAAATTATTCAAAAAATAATTTTTTACTGTCGCAAATTTTAATTACGCCAGGGATTGCCTTCTCTATAGTAAATTATTCAAAAAATAATTTTTTACTGTCGCAAATTTTAATTGCGCCAGGGATTGCCTTTTCTACAGTAAATTTTTCAAAAAATAATTTTCTACTGTCGCAAATTTTAAATATCCCAGGGATTGCCTTTTCTATAGTAAATTATTCAAAAAATAATTTTTTACTGTCGTAAATTTTAAGTGCGCCAGGGATTGCCTTTTCTATAGTAAATTATTCAAAAAATAATTTTCTACTGTCGCAAATTTTAATTAGGCCATGGATTGCCTTTTCTATAGTAAATTATTCAAAAAATAATTTTTTACTGTCGCAAATTTTAATTACGCCAAGTATTGCCTTTTCTATAGTAAATTATTCAAAAAATAATTTTATACTGTCGCAAATTTTAAGTGCGCCAGGGATTGCCTTTTCTATAGTAAATTATTCAAAAAATAATTTTTTACTGTCGCAAATTTTAATTACGCCAGGGATTGCCTTTTCTATAGTAAATTATTCAAAAAATAATTTTCTACTGTCGCAAATTTTAATTACGGCAGCGATTGCCTTTTCTATAGTAAATTATTCAAAAAATTATTTTTTACTGTCGCAAATTTTAATTGCGCCAGGGATTGCCTTTTCTACAGTAAATTTTTCAAAAAATAATTTTTTATTATCGCAAGTTTTAATTGCGCCAGGGATTGCCTTTTCTACAGTAAATTTTGCAAAAAATAATTTTTTACTGTCGCAAATTTTAATTGCGCCAGGGATTGCCTTTTCTATCGTAAATTATTCAAAAAATAATTTTTTACTCTCGCAAATTTCAATTTCGGCAGGTAAATTTTTCAAAATATTAATTTTTTACTGTCGCAAATTTTAATTACGCCTGGGATTGCCTTTTCTATAGTAAATTATTCAAAAAATAATTTTATACTGTCGGAAATTTTAATTGCGCCAGGGATTGCCTTTTCTACAGTAAATTTTTCAAAAAATAATTTTTTACTATCGCAAGTTTTAAATATCCCAGGGATTGCCTTTTCTATAGTAAATTTCTCACAAATTAATTTCTTACTGTCGCAAATTTTAAATACGCCAGGGATTGCCTTTTCTATAGTAAATTATTCAAAAAATAATTTTCTACTGTCGCAAATTTTAAATACGCCAGGGATTGCCTTTTCTATAGTAAATTATTCAAAAAATAATTTTTTACTGTCGGAAATTTTAAGTGCGCCAGGGTTTGCCTTTTCTATAGTAAATTATTCAAAAAATAATTTTTTACTGTCGCAAATTTTAATTGCGCCAGGGATTGCCTTTTCTACAGTAAATTTTTCAAAAAATAATTTTTTACTATCGCAAGTTTTAAATATCCCAGGGATTGCCTTTTCTATAGTAAATTTCTCACAAATTAATTTCTTACTGTCGCAAATTTTAAATACGCCAGGGATTGCCTTTTCTATAGTAAATTATTCAAAAAATAATTTTCTACTGTCGCAAATTTTAAATACGCCAGGGATTGCCTTTTCTATAGTAAATTATTCAAAAAATAATTTTCTACTGTCGCAAAATTTAATTACGCCAGGGATTGCCTTTTCTATAGTAAATTATTCAAAAAATAATTTTTTACTGTCGAAAATTTTAAATACGCCAGGGATTGCCTTTTCTATAGTAAATTATTCAAAAACTAATTTTTTACTGTCGCAAATTTTAATTACGCCAGGGATTGCCTTTTCTATAGTAAATTTTTCAAAAAATAATTTTTTACTGTCGCAAATTTTAAATATCCCAGGGATTGCCTTTTCTATAGTAAATTTCTCACAAATTAATTTCTTACTGTCGCAAATTTTGAATACGCCAGGGATTGCCTTTTCTATAGTAAATTATTCAAAAAATAATTTTCTACTGTCGCAAATTTTAAATACGCCAGGGATTGCCTTTTCTATAGTAAATTATTCAAAAAATAATTTTTTACTGTCGAAAATTTTAAATACGCCAGGGATTGCCTTTTCTATAGTAAATTATTCAAAAACTAATTTTTTACTGTCGCAAATTTTAAGTGCGCCAGGGATTGCCTTTTCTATAGTAAATTAATCAAAAACTAATTTTTTACTGTCGCAAATTTTAAGTGCGCCAGGGATTGCCTTTTCTATAGTAAATTAATCAAAAATAATTTTTTACTGTCGCAAATTTTAAGTGCGTCAGGGATTGCCTTTTCT
>CAWVNZ010001577.1:0-49687 GCA_963930735.1 Dioctria linearis | reverse complement strand
TTGTCGCAAATTTTAAGTGCGCCAGGGATTGCCTTTTCTATAGTAAATTATTCAAAAAATAATTTTTTACTGTCGCAAATTTTAAATACGCCAGGGATTGCCTTTTCTATAGTAAATTATTCAAAAAATAATTTTCAACTGTCGCAAATTTCAAATCCGCCAGGGATTGCCTTTTCTATAGTAAATTATTCAAAAAATAATTTTCAACTGTCGCAAATTTCAAATCCGCCAGGGATTGCCTTTTCTATAGTAAATTATTCAAAAAATAATTTTCTACTGTCGCAAATTTTAATTACGCCAGGGATTGCCTTTTCTATAGTAAATTATTCAAAAAATAATTTTCAACTATCGCAAATTTCAAATCCGCCAGGGATTGCCTTTTCTATAGAAAATTATTCAAAAAATAATTTTCAACTGTCGCAAATTTCAAATCCGCCAGGGATTGCCTTTTCTATAGTAAATTATTCAAAATATTAATTTTTTACTGTCGCAAATTTTAATTGCGCCAGGGATTGCCTTTTCTATAGTAAATTATTCAAAAAATAATTTTTTACTGTCGCAAATTTTAAATATCCCAGGGATTGCCTTTTCTATAGTAAATTATTCAAAAAATAATGTTTTACTGTCGCAAATTTTAAATATCCCAGGGATTGCCTTTTCTATAGTAAATTATTCAAAAAATCATTTTCTACTGTCGCAAATTTTAATTACGCCAGGGATTGCCTTTTCTATAGTAAATTATTCAAAAAATAATTTTTTACTATCGCAAATTTTAATTACGCCAGGGATTGCCTTTTCTATAGTAAATTATTCAAAAAATAATTTTTTACTGTCGCAAATTTCAAATCCGCCAGGGATTGCCTTTTCTATAGTAAATTATTCAAAAAATAATTTTCAACTGTCGCAAATTTTAATTGCGCCAGGGATTGCCTTTTCTATAGTAAATTATTCAAAATATAATTTTATACTGTCGCAAATTTTAATGACGCCAGGGATTGCCTTTTCTATAGTAAATTATTCAAAAACTAATTTTCAACTGTCGCAAATTTTAATTACGCCAGGGATTGCCTTTTCTATAGTAAATTATTCAAAAAATAATTTTTTACTGTCGCAAATTTCAAATCCGCCAGGGATTGCCTTTTCTATAGTAAAATATTCAAAAATAATTTTCAACTGTCGCAAATTTTAATTACGCCAGGGATTGCCTTTTCTATAGTAAATTTTGCAAAAAAATAATTTTTTACTATCGCAAATTTTAATTACGCCAGGGATTGCCTTTTCTATAGTAAATTATTCAAAAAATAATTTTCAACTGTCGCAAATTTTAAATATCCCAGGGATTGCCTTTTCTATAGTAAATTATTCAAAAATAATATTCTACTGTCGCAAATTTTAATTGCGCCAGGGATTGCCTTTTCTATAGTAAATTATTCAAAAAATAATTTTTTACTCTCGCAAATTTTAACTACGCCAGGGATTGCCTTTTCTATAGTAAATTATTCAAAAAATAATTTTATACTGTCGCAAATTTTAATTGCGCCAGGGATTGCCTTTTCTACAGTAAATTATTCAAAAAATAATTTTTTACTGTCGCAAATTTTAATTGCGGCAGGGATTGCCTTTTCTATAGTAAATTATTCAAAAAATAATTTTCTACTGTCGCAAATTTTAATTACGCCAGGGATTGCCTTTTCTATAGTAAATTATTCAAAAAATAATTTTTTACTGTCGCAAATTTTAATTGCGCCAGGGATTGCCTTTTCTATAGTAAAATTATTCAAAAAATAAGTTTATACTGTCGCAAATTTTAATTGCGCCAGGGATTGCCTTTTCTACAGTAAATTATTCAAAATATTAATTTTTTACTGTCGCAAATTTTAATTGCGCCAGGGATTGCCTTTTCTATAGTAAATTATTCAAAAAATAATTTTATACTGTCGCAAATTTTAAATATCCCAGGGATTGCCTTTTCTATAGTAAATTATTCAAAAAATAATTTTATACAGTCGCAAATTTTCATTACGCCAGGGATTGCCTTTTCTATAGTAAGTTATTCAAAAAATAATTTTTTACTGTCGCAAATTTCAAATCCGCCAGGGATTGCCTTTTCTATAGTAAATTATTCAAAAAATAATTTTATACTGTCGCAAATTTTAAATATCCCAGGGATTGCCTTTTCTATAGTAAATTATTCAAGAAATAATTTTATACTGTCGCAAATTTCAAATCCGCCAGGGATAGCCTTTTCTATAGTAAATTATTCAAAAAATAATTGTTTAATATCGCAAATTTTAATTACGCCAGGGATTGCCTTTTCTATAGTAAATTATTCAAAAAATAATTTTCAACTGTCGCAAATTTTAATTGCGCCAGGGATTGCCTTTTCTATAGTAAATATTCAAAAAATAATTTTATACTGTCGCAAATTTTAATTACGCCAGGGATTGCCTTTTCTATAGTAAATTATTCAAAAAATAATTTTATACTGTCGCAAATTTTAAATACGCCAGGGATTGCCTTTTCTATAGTAAATTATTCAAAAAATAATTTTTTACTATCGCAAATTTTAATTACGCCAGGGATTGCCTTTTCTATAGTAAATTATTCAAAAAATAATTTTCAACTGTCGCAAATTTTAATTGCGCCAGGGATAGCCTTTTCTATAGTAAATTATTCAAAAAATAATTTTCTACTGTCGCAAATTTTAATTACGCCAGGGATTGCCTTTTCTACAGTAAATTTTTCAAAAAATTATTTTTTACTGTCGCAAATTTTAAATATCCCAGGGATTGCCTTTTCTATAGTAAATTATTCAAAAAATAATTTTATACTGTCGCAAATTTCAAATCCGCCAGGGATTGCCTTTTCTATAGTAAATTATTCAAAAAATAATTTTCTACTGTCGCAAATTTTAAATATCCAGGGATTGCCTTTTCTATAGTAAATTATTCAAAAAATAATTTTCTACTGTCGCAAATTTTAAATATCCGAGGGATTGCCTTTTCTATAGTAAATTATTCAAAAAATAATTTTATACTGTCGCAAATTTTAATTACGCCAGGGATTGCCTTTTCTATAGTAAATTATTCAAAAAATAATTTTTTACTGTCGCAAATTTCAAATCCGCCAGGGATTGCCTTTTCTATAGTAAATTATTCAAAAAATAATTTTTTACTGTCGCAAATTTTAATTACGCCAGGGATTGCCTTTTCTATAGTAAATTATTCAAAAAATAATATTCTACTGTCGCAAATTTTAATTACGCCAGGGATTGCCTTTTCTATAGTAAATTATTCAAAAAATAATTTTCTACTGTCGCAAATTTTAATTACGCCAGGGATTGCCTTTTCTATAGTAAATTGTTCAAAAAATAATTTTCTACTGTCGCAAATTTTAATTGCGCCAGGGATTGCCTTTTCTATAGTAAATTATTCAAAAAATAATTTTTTACTGTCGCAAATTTTAATTACGCCAGGGATTGCCTTTTCTATAGTATATAATTCAAAAAATAATTTTCAACTGTCGCAAATTTCAAATCCGCCAGGGATTGCCTTTTCTATAGTAAATTATTCAAAAAATAATTTTCTACTGTCGCAAATTTTAATTACGCCAGGGATTGCCTTTTCTATAGTAAATTATTCAAAAAATAATTTTTTACTGTCGCAAATTTCAAATCCGCCAGGGATTGCCTTTTCTATAGTAAATTATTCAAAAATAATTTTTTACTGTCGCAAATTTCAAATCCGCCAGGGATTGCCTTTTCTATAGTAAATTATTCAAAAAATAATTTTCTACTGTCGCAAATTTTAATTACGCCAGGGATTGCCTTTTCTATAGTAAATTATTCAAAAAATAATTTTATACCTTCGCAAATTTCAAATCCGCCAGGGATTGACTTTTCTATAGTAAATTATCAAAAAATAATTTTATACTGTCGCAAATTTTAATTGCGCCAGGGATTGCCTTTTCTATAGTAAATTATTCAAAAAATAATTTTATACTGTCGCAAATTTCAAATCCGCCAGGGATTGCCTTTCCTATAGTAAATTATTCAAAAAATAATTTTCTACTGTCGCAAATTTTAATTGCGCCAGGGATTGCCTTTTCTATAGTAAATTATTCAAAAAATAATTTTCAACTGTCGCAAATTTCAAATCCGCCAGGGATTGCCTTTTCTATAGTAAATTATTCAAAAAATAATTTTTTACAGTCGCAAATTTTAAATATCCCAGGGATTGCCTTTTCTATAGTAAATTATTCAAAAAATAATTTTATACTGTCGCAAATTTTAAATATCCCAGAGATTGCCTTTTCTATTGTAAATTATTCAAAAAATAATTTTTTACTGTCGCAAATTTTAATTACGCCAGGGATTGCCTTTTCTATAGTAAATTATTCAAAAAATAATTTTTTACTGTCGCAAATTTCAAATCCGCCAGGGGTTGCCTTTTCTATAGTAAATTATTCAAAAAATAATTTTCAACTGTCGCAAATTTTAATTGCGCCCGGGATTGCCTTTTCTATAGTAAATTATTCAAAAAATAATTTTTTACTGTCGCAAATTTTAATTACGCCAGGGATTGCCTTTTCTATAGTAAATTATTCAAAAAATAATTTTATACTGTCGCAAATTTTAATTACGCCAGGGATTGCCTTTTCTATAGTAAATTATTCAAAAAATAATTTTTTACTGTCGCAAATTTCAAATCCGCCAGGGATTGCTTTTTCTATAGTAAATTATTCAAAAAATAATTTTATACTGTCGCATATTTTAAATATCCCAGGGATTGCCTTTTCTATAGTAAATTATTCAAAAAATAATTTTATACTGTCGCAAATTTTAATTGCGCCAGGGATTGCCTTTTCTATAGTAAATTATTCAAAAAATAATTTTTTACTGTCGCAAATTTTAATTACGCCAGGGATTGCCTTTTCCATAGTAAATTATTCAAAAAATAATTTTTTACTGTCGCAAATTTCAAATCCGCCAGGGATTGCCTTTTCTATAGTAAATTATTCAAAAAATAATTTTTTACTGTCGCAAATTTCAAATCCGCCAGGGATTGCCTTTTCTATAGTAAATTATTCAAAAAATAATTTTCTACTGTCGCAAATTTTAATTACGCCAGGGATTGCCTTTTCTATAGTAAATTATTCAAAAAATAACTTTATACTGTCGCAAATTTCAAATACGCCAGGGATTGCCTTTTCTATAGTAAATTATTCAAAAAATAATTTTCTACTGTCGCAAATTTTAATTGCGCCAGGGATTGCCTTTTCTATAGTAAATTATTCAAAAAATAATTTTTTACTGTCGCAAATTTCAAATCCGCCAGGGATTGCCTTTTCTATAGTAAATTATTCAAAAAATAATTTTCTACTGTCGCAAATTTTAATTGCGCCAGGGATTGCCTTTTCTATAGTAAATTATTCAAAAAATAATTTTCAACTGTCGCAAATTTTAATTACGCCAGGGATTGCCTTTTCTATAGTAAATTATTCAAAAAATAATTTATACTGTCGCAAATTTCTTCTATAGTAAATTCATTCAAAAAAATATATTCAAAATTTCAACTGTCGCAAATTTTAATTGCGCCAGGGATTGCCTTTTCTATAGTAAATTATTCAAAAAATAATTTTCAACTGTCGCAAATTTTAATTACGCCAGGGATTGCCTTTTCTATAGTAAATTATTCAAAAAATAATTTTCAACTGTCGCAAATTTTAATTACGCCAGGGATTGCCTTTTCTATAGTAAATTATTCAAAAAATAATTTTCTGCTGTCGCGATTTAATTACCCAGGGATTGCCTTTTCTATAGTAAATTATTCAAAAAATAATTTTATACTTCGTAAAATTTTAAATATCCCAGGGATTGCCTTTTCTATAGTAAATTATTCAAAAATAATTTATACTGTCGCAATTTTAAAATCCCAGGATTGCCAAATTTCTAAATTGCGCAATGATTGCCAAAAATAATTGTATACTTATGCAAATTAAATAATCCTTTTCTACTGTCGCAAATTTTAATTGCGCCAGGGATTGCCTTTTCTATAGTAAATTATTCAAAAAATAATTTTTACTGTCGCAAATTTCAAATCTCAGGGATTGCCTTTTCTATAGTAAATTATTCAAAAAATAATTTTCTACTGTCGCAAATTTTAATTGCGCCAGGGATTGCCTTTTCTATAGTAAATTATTCAAAAAATAATTTTCAACTGTCGCAAATTTTAATTACGCCAGGGATTGCCTTTTCTATAGTAAATTATTCAAAAAATAATTTTATACTGTCGCAAATTTTAATTACGCCAGGGATTGCCTTTTCTATAGTAAATTATTCAAAAAATAATTTTAATACTGTCGCAATAAGCAGGGATTGCCTTTTCTATAGTAAATTATTCAAAAAAAATAATTTTATACTGTCGCAAATTTTAATTACGCCAGGGATTGCCTTTTCTATAGTAAATTATTCAAAAAATAATTTTTTACTGTCGCAAATTTCAAATCCGCCAGGGATTGCCTTTTCTATAGTAAATTATTCAAAAAATAATTTTTACTGTCGCAAATTTCAAATCCGCCAGGGATTGCCTTTTCTATAGTAAATTATTCAAAAAATAATTTTCTACTGTCGCAAATTTTAATTGCGCCAGGGATTGCCTTTTCTATAGTAAATTATTCAAAAAATAATTTTCAACTGTCGCAAATTTTAATTACGCCAATTACGCCAGGGATTGCCTTTTCTATAGTAAATTATTCAAAAAATAATTTTCAACTGTCGCAAATTTTAATTGCGCCAGGGATTGCCTTTTCTATAGTAAATTATTCAAAAAATAATTTTCAACTGTCGCAAATTTTAATTACGCCAGGGATTGCCTTTTCTATAGTAAATTATTCAAAAAATAATTTTCAACTGTCGCAAATTTTAATTACGCCAGGGATTGCCTTTTCTATAGTAAATTATTCAAAAAATAATTTTCTGCTGTCGCGAATTTTAATTACGCCAGGGATTGCCTTTTCTATAGTAAATTATTCAAAAAATAATTTTATACTGTCGCAAATTTTTAAATATCCCAGGGATTGCCTTTTCTATAGTAAATTATTCAAAAAATAATTTTATACTGTCGCAAATTTTAAATATCCCAGGGATTGCCTTTTTGTATAGTAAATTATTTCAAAAAATAATTGTATACTGTCGCAAATTTTAAATACGCCAGGGATTGCCTTTTCTATAGTAAATTATTCAAAAAATAATTTTTTACTGTCGCAAATTTTAATTACGCCAGGGATTGCCTTTTCTATAGTAAATTATTCAAAAAATAATTTTATACTGTCGCAAATTTTAATTACGCCAGGGATTGCCTTTTCTATAGTAAATTTTGCAAAAAAATAATTTTTTACTGTCGCAAATTTCAAATCCGCCAGGGATTGCCTTTTCTATAGTAAATTATTCAAAAAATAATTTTATACTGTCGCAAATTTTAATTACGCCAGGGATTGCTTTTTTCTATAGTAAATTTCTCACAAATTAATTTTTTACTGTCGCAAATTTTAAATCCGCCAGGGATTGCCTTTTCTATAGTAAATTATTCAAAAAATAATTTTCAACTGTCGCAAATTTTAATTACGCCAGGGATTGCCTTTTCTATAGTAAAATTATTCAAAAAATAATTTTATACTGTCGCAAATTTTAATTACGCCAGGGATTGCCTTTTCTATAGTAAATTATTCAAAAAATAATTTTCAACTGTCGCAAATTTTAATTGCGCCAGGGATTGCCTTTTTCTATAGTAAATTATTCAAAAAATAATTTTTTACTAACGCAAATTTCAAATCCGCCAGGGTTTGCTTTTTCTATAGTAAATTATTCAAAAAATAATTTTCAACTGTCGCAAATTTTAATTACGCCAGGGATTGCCTTTTCTATAGTAAATTATTCAAAAAATAATTTTTGCTGTCGCAAATTTTAATTACGCCAGGGATTGCCTTTTCTATAGTAAATTTTGCAAAAAAATAATTTTTTACTGTCGCAAATTTTAAATATCCCAGGGATTGCCTTTTCTATAGTAAATTTCTCACAAATTAATTTTTTACTATCGCAAATTTTAAGTGCGCCAGGGATTGCCTTTTCTATAGTAAATTATTCAAAAAATAATTTTCAACTGTCGCAAATTTCAAATCCGCCAGGGATTGCCTTTTCTATAGTAAATTATTCAAAAAATAATTTTCTACTGTCGCAAATTTTAATTACGCCAGGGATTGCCTTTTCTATAGTAAATTATTCAAAAAATAATTTTATACTGTCGCAAATTTCAAATCCGCCAGGGATTGCCTTTTCTATAGTAAATTATTCAAAAAATAATTTTATACTGTCGCAAATTTCAAATCCGCCAGGGATTGCCTTTTCTATAGTAAATTATTCAAAAAATAATTTTTTACTGTCGGAAATTTTTGAATATCCCAGAGATTGCCTTTTCTACAGTAAATTTTTCAAAAAATAATTTTTTACTGTCGCAAATTTTAATTACGCCAGGGATTGCCTTTTCTATAGTAAATTTTTCAAAACATAATTTTTTACTGTCGCAAATTTTAATTACGCCAGGGATTGCCATTTCTATAGTAAATTATTCAAAAAATAATTTTCAACTGTCGCAAATTTTAAGTGCGCCAGGGATTGCCTTTTCTATAGTAAATTATTCAAAAAATAATTTTCAACTGTCGCAAATTTCAAATCCGCCAGGGATTGCCTTTTCTATAGTAAATTATTCAAAAAATAATTTTCTACTGTCGCAAATTTTAATTGCGCCAGGGATTGACTTTTCTATAGTAAATTATTCAAAAAATAATTTTTTACTGTCGCAAATTTTAATTACGCCAGGGATTGCCTTTTCTATAGTAAATTATTCAAAAAATAATTTTCAACTGTCGCAAATTTTAATTACGCCAGGGATTGCTTTTCTATAGTAAATTATTCAAAAAATAATTTTTTACTGTCGCAAATTTCAAATCCGCCAGGGATTGCTTTTTCTATAGTAAATTATTCAAAAAATAATTTTCTACTGTCGCAAATTTTAATTACGCCAGGCATTGCCTTTTCTATAGTAAATTTTGCAAAAAAATAATTTTTTACTGTCGCAAATTTTAAATATCCCAGTGATTGCCTTTTCTATAGTAAATTATTCAAAAAATAATTTTTTACTGTCGCAAATTTCAAATCCGCCAGGGATTGCCTTTTCTATAGTAAATTATTCAAAAAATAATTTTCTACTGTCGCAAATTTTAATTACGCCAGGGATTGCCTTTTCTATAGTAAATTATTCAAAAAATAATTTTATACTGTCGCAAATTTCAAATCCGCCAGGGATTGCCTTCTCTATAGTAAATTATTCAAAAAATAATTTTCTACTGTCGCAAATTTTAAATATCCCAGGGATTGCCTTTTCTACAGTAAATTTTTCAAAAAATATTTTTTTACTGTCGCAAATTTTAATTACGCCAGGATTGCCTTTTCTATAGTAAATTTTTCAAAAAATAATTTTTTTACTGTCGCAAATTTTAAATATCCCAGGGATTGCCTTTTCTATAGTAAATTATTCAAAAAATAATTTTCTACTGTCGCAAATTTTAATTACGCCAGGGATTGCCTTTTCTATAGTAAATTTTGCAAAAAAATAATTTTTTACTGTCGCAAATTTCAAATCCGCCAGGGATTGCCTTTTCTATAGTAAATTATTCAAAAAAATATTTTATACTGTCACAAATTTTAATTACGCCAGGGATTGCGTTTTCTATAGTAAATTTCTCACAAATTAATTTTTTACTGTCGCAAATTTTAAATCCACCAGGGATTGCCTTTTCTATAGTAAATTATTCAAAAAATAATTTTCAACTGTCGCAAATTTTAATTACGCCAGGGATTGCCTTTTCTATAGTAAATTATTCAAAAAATAATTTTATACTGTCGCAAATTTCAAATCCGCCAGGGATTGCCTTTTCTATAGTAAATTATTCAAAAAATAATTTTATACTGTCGCAAATTTTAATTGCGCCAGGGATTGCCTTTTCTATAGTAAATTATTCAAAAAATAATTTTTTACTGTCGCAAATTTCAAATCCGCCAGGGATTGCCATTTCTATAGTAAATTATTCAAAAAATAATTTTCTACTGTCGCAAATTTCAAATCCGCCAGGGATTGCCTTTTCTATAGTAAATTATTCAAAAAATAATTTTCTACTGTCGCAAATTTTAATTACGCCAGGGGATTGCCTTTTCTATAGTAAATTATTCAAAAAATAATTTTATACTGTCGCAAATTTCAAATCCGCCCAGAGATTGCCTTTTCTATAGTAAATTATTCAAAAAATAATTTTATACTGTCGCAAATTTTAATTGCGCCAGGGATTGCCTTTTCTATAGTAAATATCTCACAAATTAATTTTTTACCTGTCGCAAATTTTAAGTGCGCCAGGGATTGCCTTTTCTATAGTAAATTATTCAAAAAATAGTTTTCAACTGTCGCAAATTTTAATTGCGCCAGGGATTGCCTTTTCTATAGTAAATTATTCAAAAAATAATTTTCAACTGTCGCAAATTTTAATTACGCCAGGGATTGCCTTTTCTATAGTAAATTATTCAAAAAATAATTTTTTACTGTCGCAAATTTTAAATACGCCAGGGATTGCCTTTTCTATAGTAAATTATTCAAAAAATAATTTTTTACAATCGCAAATTTCAAATCCGCCAGGGATTGCCTTTTCTCTAGTAAATTATTCAAAAAATAGTTTTCTACTGTCGCAAATTTTAAATATCCCAGGGATTGCCTTTTTCTATAGTAAATTTCTCACAAATTAATTTTTTACTGTCGCAAATTTTAATTACGCCAGGGATTGACTTTTATATAGTAAATTATTCAAAAAATAATTTTTTACTGTCGCAAATTTCAAATCCGCCAGGGATTGCCTTTTCTATAGTAAATTATTCAAAAAATAATTTTCTACTGTCGCAAATTTTAATCACGCCAGGGATTGCCTTTTCTATAGTAAATTATTCAAAAAATAATTTTATACTGTCGCAAATTTTAATTACGCCAGGGATTGCCTTTTCTATAGTAAATTTTTCAAAAAATAATTTTTTACTGTCGCAAATTTTAAATATCCCAGGGATTGCCTTTTCTATAGTAAATTATTCAAAAAATAATTTTCTACTGTCGCAAATTTTAATTACGCCAGGGATTGCCTTTTTCTATAGTAAATTTTGCAAAAAAATAATTTTTTACTGTCGCAAATTTCAAATCCGCCAGGGATTGCCTTTTCTATAGTAAATTATTCAAAAAAATTATTTTATACTGTCGCAAATTTTAATTACGCCCAGGGATTGCCTTTTCCATAGTAAATTTCTCACAAATTAATTTTTTACTGTCGCAAATTTTAAATCCGCCAGGGATTGCCTTTTCTATAGTAAATTATTCAAAAAATAATTTTCAACTGTCGCAAATTTTAATTACGCCAGGAATTGCCTTTTCTATAGTAAATTATTCAAAAAATAATTTTATACTGTCGCAAATTTCAAATCCGCCAGGGATTGCCTTTTCTATAGTAAATTATTCAAAAAATAATTTTATACTGTCGCAAATTTTAATTGCGCCAGGGATTGCCTTTTCTATAGTAAATTATTCAAAAAATAGTTTTTTACTGTCGCAAATTTCAAATCCGCCAGGGATTGCCATTTCTATAGTAAATTATTCAAAAATAATTTTCTACTGTCGCAAATTTCAAATCCGCCAGGGATTGCCTTTTCTATAGTAAATTATTCAAAAAATAATTTTCTACTGTCGGCAAATTTTAATTACGCCAGGGATTGCCTTTTCTATAGTAAATTATTCAAAAAATAATTTTATACTGTCGCAAATTTCAAATCCGCCAGAGATTGCCTTTTCTATAGTAAATTATTCAAAAAATAATTTTATACTGTCGCAAACTTTAATTGCGCCAGGGATTGCCTTTTCTATAGTAAATTATTCAAAAAATAATTTTCAACTGTCGTAAATTTTAATTGCGCCAGGGATTGCCTTTTCTATAGTAAATTATTCAAAAAAATAATTTTCAACTGTCGCAAATTTTAATTACGCCAGGGATTGCCTTTTCTATAGTAAATTATTCAAAAAATAATTTTTTACTGTCGCAAATTTTAAATACGCCAGGGATTGCCTTTTCTATAGTAAATTATTCAAAAAATAATTTTTTACAATCGCAAATTTCAAATCCGCCAGGGATTGCCTTTTCTCTAGTAAATTATTCAAAAAATAATTTTCTACTGTCGCAAATTTTAAATATCCCAGGGATTGCCTTTTCTATAGTAAATTTCTCACAAATTAATTTTTTACTGTCGCAAATTTTAATTACGCCAGGGATTGCCTTTTCTATAGTAAATTATTCAAAAAATAATTTTTTACTGTCGCAAATTTCAAATCCGCCAGGGATTGCCTTTTCTATAGTAAATTATTCAAAAAATAATTTTTTACTGTCGCAAATTTTAATCACGCCAGGGATTGCCTTTTCTATAGTAAATTATTCAAAAAATAATTTTATACTGTCGCAAATTTTAATTACGCCAGGGATTGCCTTTTCTATAGTAAATTATTCAAAAAATAATTTTTTACTGTCGCAAATTTCAAATCCGCCAGGGATTGCCTTTTCTATAGTAAATAATTCAAAAAATAATTTTCTACTGTCGCAAATTTTAATTACGCCAGGGATTGCCTTTTCTATAGTAAATTTTTCAAAAAATAATTTTTTACTGTCGCAAATTTTAAATATCCCAGGGATTGCCTTTTCTATAGTAAATTATTCAAAAAATAATTTTCAACTGTCGCAAATTTTAATTGCGCCAGGGATTGCCTTTTCTATAGTAAATTATTCAAAAAATAATTTTTTACTATCGCAAATTTCAAATCCGCCAAGGATTGCCTTTTCTATAGTAAATTATTCAAAAAATAATTTTCTACTGTCGCAAATTTTAAATACGCCAGGGATTGCCTTTTCTATAGTAAATTATTCAAAAAATAATTTTTTACTATCGCAAATTTCAAATCCGCCAGGGATTGCCTTTTCTATAGTAAATTTTGCAAAAAATAATTTTCTACTGTCGCAAATTTTAAATACGCCAGGGATTGCCTTTTCTATAGTAAATTATTCAAAAAATAATTTTTTACTATCGCAAATTTTAATTACGCCAGGGATGGCCTTTTCTATAGTAAATTATTCAAATAATAATTTTATACTGTCGCAAATTTTAATTGCGCCAGGGATTGCCTTTTCTATAGTAAATTATTCAAAAAATAATTTTATACTGTCGCAAATTTTAATTACATCAGGCATTGCCTTTTCTATAGTAAATTATTCAAAAAATAATTTTTTACTGTCGCAACTTTCAAATCCGCCAGGGATTGCCTTTTCTATAGTAAATTATTCAAAAAATAATTTTCTACTGTCGCAAATTTTAATTACGCCAGGGATTGCCTTTTCTATAGTAAATTTTTCAAAAAATAATTTTTTACTGTCGCAAATTTTAAATATCCCAGGGATTGCCTTTTCTATAGTAAATTATTCAAAAAATAAATTTCAACTGTCGCAAATTTTAATTGCGCCAGGGATTGCCTTTTCTATAGTAAATTATTCAAAAAATAATTTTTTACTATCGCAAATTTCAAATCCGCCAGGGATTGCCTTTTCTATAGTAAATTATTCAAAAAATAATTTTCTACTGTCGCAAATTTTAATTACGCCAGGGATTGCCTTTTCTATAGTAAATTTTTCAAAAAATAATTTTTTACTGTCGCAAATTTTAAATATCCCAGGGATTGCCTTTTCTATAGTAAATTTCTCACAAATTAATTTTTTACTATCGCAAATTTTAAGTGCGCCAGGGATTGCCTTTTCTATAGTAAATTATTCAAAAAATAATTTTCAACTGTCGCAAATTTCAAATCCGCCAGGGATTGCCTTTTCTATAGTAAATTATTCAAAAAATAATTTTCTATTGTCGCAAATTTTAATTGCGCCAGGGATTGCCTTTTCTATAGTAAATTATTCAAAAAATAATTTTTTACTGTCGCAAATTTTAATTACGCCAGGGATTGCCTTTTCTATAGTAAATTATTCAAAAAATAATTTTCAACTGTCGCAAATTTTAATTACGCCAGGGATTGCCTTTTCTATAGTAAATTATTCAAAAAATAATTTTATACTGTCGCAAATTTCAAATCCGCCAGGGATTGCCTTTTCTATAGTAAATTATTCAAATAATAATTTTATACTGTCGCAAATTTTAATTGCGCCAGGGATTGCCTTTTCTATAGTAAATTATTCAAAAAATAATTTTATACTGTCGCAAATTTTAAATACGCCAGGGATTGACTTTTCTATAGTAAATTATTCAAAAATAATTTTTTTACTATCGCAAATTTCAAATCCGCCAGGGATTGCCTTTTCTATAGTAAATTATTCAAAAAAATAATTTTATACTGTCGCAAATTTTAAATCCGCCAGGGATTGCCTTTTCTATAGTAAATTATTCAAAAAATAATTTTTTACTGTCGCAAATTTCAAATCGGCCAGGGATTGCCTTTTCTATAGTAAATTATTAAAAAAATAATTTTCTACTGTCGCAAATTTTAATCACGCCAGGGATTGCCTTTTCTGTAGTAAATTATTCAAAAAATAATTTTATACTGTCGCAAATTTCAAATCCGCCAGGGATTGCTTTTCTATAGTAAATTATTCAAAAAATAATTTTATACTGTCGCAAATTTCAAATCCGCCAGGTATTGCCTTTTCTATAGTAAATTATTCAAAAAATAATTTTCTACTGTCGCAAATTTTAATTTCGCCAGGGATTGCCTTTTCTATAGTAAATTATTCAAAAAATAATTTTTTACTGTCGCAAATTTTAAATACGCCAGGGATTGCCTTTTCTATAGGAAATAATTCAAAAAATAATTTTTTACTATCGCAAATTTCAAATCCGCCAGTGATTGCCTTTTCTATAGTAAATTATTCAAAAAATAATTTTATACTGTCGCAAATTTTAATTGCGCCAGGGATTGCGTTTTCTATAGTAAATTATTCAAAAAATAATTTTCTACTGTCGCAAATTTTAATTGCGCCAGGGATTGCCTTTTCTATAGTAAATTATTCAAAAAATAATTTTTTACTGTCGCAAATTTTAAATATCCCAGGGATTGCCTTTTTTATAGTAAATTATTCAAAAAATAATTTTATACTGTCGCAA
The DNA here is from genome assembly GCA_963930735.1 of Dioctria linearis. Classification (NCBI taxonomy): domain Eukaryota; kingdom Metazoa; phylum Arthropoda; class Insecta; order Diptera; family Asilidae; genus Dioctria; species Dioctria linearis. The sequence goes on along the minus strand of CAWVNZ010001577.1, from coordinate 34,401 downwards.
ATTTCAAATCCGCCAGGGATTGCCTTTTCTATAGTAAATTATTCAAAAAATAATTTTCTACTCTCGCAAATTTTAATTGCGCCAGGGATTGCCTTTTCTATAGTAAATTATTCAAAAAATAATTTTTTTACTGTCGCAAATTTTAATTACGCCAGGGATTGCCTTTTCTATAGTAAATTATTCAAAAAATAATTTTCAACTGTCGCAAATTTTAATTACGCCAGGGATTGCCTTTTCTATAGTAAATTATTCAAAAAATAATTTTTTACTGTCGCAAATTTCAAATCCGCCAGGGATTGCCTTTTCTATAGTAAATTATTCAAAAAATAATTTTCTACTCTCGCAAATTTTAATTGCGCCAGGGATTGCCTTTTCTATAGTAAATTATTCAAAAAATAATTTTTTACTGTCGCAAATTTTAATTACGCCAGGGATTGCCTTTTCTATAGTAAATTATTCAAAAAATAATTTTCAACTGTCGCAAATTTTAATTACGCCAGGGATTGCCTTTTCTATAGTAAATTATTCAAAAAATAATTTTTTACTGTCGCAAATTTTAAATACGCCAGGGATTGCCTTTTCTATAGTAAATTATTCAAAAAATAATTTTTTACAATCGCAAATTTCAAATCCGCCAGGGATTGCCTTTTCTCTAGTAAATTATTCAAAAAATAATTTTCTACTGTCGCAAATTTTAAATATCCCAGGGATTGCCTTTTCTATAGTAAATTTCTCACAAATTAATTTTTTACTGTCGCAAATTTTAATTACGCCAGGGATTGCCTTTTCTATAGTAAATTATTCAAAAATAATTTTTTACTGTCGCAAATTTCAAATCCGCCAGGGATTGCCTTTTCCATAGTAAATTATTCAAAAAATAATTTTCTACTGTCGCAAATTTTAATCACGCCAGGGATTGCCTTTTCTATAGTAAATTATTCAAAAAATAATTTTATACTGTCGCAAATTTTAATTACGCCAGGGATTGCCTTTTCTATAGTAAATTATTCAAAAAATAATTTTTTACTGTCGCAAATTTCAAATCCGCCAGGGATTACCTTTTCTATAGTAAATAATTCAAAAAATAATTTTCTACTGTCGCAAATTTTAATTACGCCAGGGATTGCCTTTTCTATAGTAAATTTTTCAAAAAATAATTTTTTACTGTCGCAAATTTTAAATATCCCAGGGATTGCCTTTTCTATAGTAAATTATTCAAAAAATAATTTTCAACTGTCGCAAATTTTAATTGCGCCAGGGATTGCCTTTTCTATAGTAAATTATTCAAAAAATAATTTTTTACTATCGCAAATTTCAAATCCGCCAAGGATTGCCTTTTCTATAGTAAATTATTCAAAAAATAATTTTCTACTGTCGCAAATTTTAAATACGCCAGGGATTGCCTTTTCTATAGTAAATTATTCAAAAAATAATTTTTTTACTATCGCAAATTTTAAATACGCCAGGGATTGCCTTTTCTATAGTAAATTATTCAAAAAATAATTTTTTACTATCGCAAATTTTAATTACGCCAGGGATTGCCTTTTCTATAGTAAATTATTCAAAAAATAATTTTTTACTATCGCAAATTTCAAATCCGCCAGGGATTGCCTTTTCTATAGTAAATTTTGCAAAAAAATAATTTTCTACTGTCGCAAATTTTAAATACGCCAGGGATTGCCTTTTTCTATAGTAAATTATTCAAAAAATAATTTTTTACTATCGCAAATTTTAATTACGCCAGGGATGGCCTTTTCTATAGTAAATTATTCAAATAATAATTTTATACTGTCGCAAATTTTAATTGCGCCAGGGATTGCCTTTTCTATAGTAAATTATTCAAAAAATAATTTTATACTGTCGCAAATTTTAATTACGTCAGGGATTGCCTTTTCTATAGTAAATTATTCAAAAAATAATTTTTTACTGTCGCAACTTTCAAATCCGCCAGGGATTGCCTTTTCTATAGTAAATTATTCAAAAAATAATTTTCTACTGTGGCAAATTTTAATTACGCCAGGGATTGCCTTTTCTATAGTAAATTTTTCAAAAAATAATTTTTTACTGTCGCAAATTTTAAATATCCCAGGGATTGCCTTTTCTATAGTAAATTATTCAAAAAATAATTTTCAACTGTCGCAAATTTTAATTGCGCCAGGGATTGCCTTTTCTATAGTAAATTATTCAAAAAATAATTTTTTACTATCGCAAATTTCAAATCCGCCAGGGATTGCCTTTTCTATAGTATTTATTCAAAAAATAATTTTCTACTGTCGCAAATTTTAATTACGCCAGGGATTGCCTTTTCTATAGTAAATTTTTCAAAAAATAATTTTTTACTGTCGCAAATTTTAAATATCCCAGGGATTGCCTTTTCTATAGTAAATTTCTCACAAATTAATTTTTTACTATCGCAAATTTTAAGTGCGCCAGGGATTGCCTTTTCTATAGTAAATTATTCAAAAAATAATTTTCAACTGTCGCAAATTTCAAATCCGCCAGGGATTGCCTTTTCTATAGTAAATTATTCAAAAAATAATTTTCTACTGTCACAAATTTTAATTGCGCCAGGGATTGCCTTTTCTATAGTAAATTATTCAAAAAATAATTTTTTACCGTCGCAAATTTTAATTACGCCAGGGATTGCCTTTTCTATAGTAAATTATTCAAAAAATAATTTTCAACTGTCGCAAATTTTAATTACGCCAGGGATTGCCTTTTCTATAGTAAATTATTCAAAAAATAATTTTATACTGTCGCAAATTTCAAATCCGCCAGGGATTGCCTTTTCTATAGTAAATTATTCAAATAATAATTTTATACTGTCGCAAATTTTAATTGCGCCAGGGATTGCCTTTTCTATAGTAAATTATTCAAAAAATAATTTTATACTGTCGCAAATTTTAAATACGCCAGGGATTGCCTTTTCTATAGTAAATTATTCAAAAAATAATTTTTTACTATCGCAAATTTCAAATCCGCCAGGGATTGCCTTTTCTATAGTAAATTATTCAAAAAATAATTTTATACTGTCGCAAATTTTAAATCCACCAGGGATTGCCTTTTCTATAGTAAATTATTCAAAAAATAATTTTTTTACTGTCGCAAATTTCAAATCCGCCAGGGATTGCCTTTTCTATAGTAAATTATTAAAAAAATAATTTTCTACTGTCGCAAATTTTAATCACGCCAGGTATTGCCTTTTCTATAGTAAATTATTCAAAAAATAATTTTATACTGTCGCAAATTTCAAATCCGCCAGGGATTGCTTTTCTATAGTAAATTATTCAAAAAATAATTTTATACTGTCGCAAATTTCAAATCCGCCAGGTATTGCCTTTTCTATAGTAAATTATTCAAAAAATAATTTTCTACTGTCGCAAATTTTAATTGCGCCAGGGATTGCCTTTTCTATAGTAAATTATTCAAAAAATAATTTTTTACTGTCGCAAATTTTAAATACGCCAGGGATTGCCTTTTCTATAGGAAATTATTCAAAAAATATTTTTTTACTATCGCAAATTTCAAATCCGCCAGGGATTGCCTTTTCTATAGTAAATTATTCAAAAAATAATTTTATACTCTCGCAAATTTTAATTGCGCCAGGGATTGCGTTTTCTATAGTAAATTATTCAAAAAATAATTTTCTACTGTCGCAAATTTTAATTGCGCCAGGGATTGCCTTTTCTATAGTAAATTATTCAAAAAATAATTTTTTACTGTCGCAAATTTTAAATATCCCAGGGATTGCCTTTTTTATAGTAAATTATTCAAAAAATAATTTTATACTGTCGCAAATTTCCAATCCGCCAGGGATTGCCTTTTCTATAGTAAATTATTCAAAAAATAATTTTCTACTCTCGCAAATTTTAATTGCGCCAGGGATTGCCTTTTCTATAGTAAATTATTCAAAAAATAATTTTTTACTGTCGCAAATTTTAATTACGCCAGGGATTGCCTTTTCTATAGTAAATTATTCAAAAAATAATTTTCAACTGTCGCAAATTTTAATTACGCCAGGGATTGCCTTTTCTATAGTAAATTATTCAAAAAATAATTTTTTACTGTCGCAAATTTCAAATCCGCCAGGGATTGCCTTTTCTATAGTAAATTATTCAAAAAATAATTTTCTACAGTCGCAAATTTTAATTACGCCAGGGATTGCCTTTTCTATAGTAAATTTTGCAAAAAATAATTTTTTACTGTCGCAAATTTTAAATATCCCAGGGATTGCCTTTTCTATAGTAAATTATTCAAAAAATAATTTTTTACTGTCATAAATTTCAAATCCGCCAGGGATTGCCTTTTCTATAGTAAATTATTCAAAAAATAATTTTCTACTGTCGCAAATTTTAATTACGCCAGGGATTGCCTTTTCTATAGTAAATTATTCAAAAAATAATTTTATACTGTCGCAAATTTCAAATCCGCCAGGGATTGCCTTTTCTATAGTAAATTATTCAAAAAATAATTTTATACTGTCGCAAATTTCAAATCCGCCAGGGATTGCCTTTTCTATAGTAAATTATTCAAAAAATAATTTTTTACTGTCGCAAATTTTAAATATCCCAGGGATTGCCTTTTCTACAGTAAATTTTTCAAAAAATAATTTTTTACTGTCGCAAATTTTAATTACGCCAGGGATTGCCTTTTCTATAGTAAATTTTTCAAAAAATAATTTTTTACTGTCGCATATTTTAAATATCCCAGGGATTGCCTTTTCTATAGTAAATTATTCAAAAAATAATTTTCAACTGTCGCAAATTTTAATTGCGCCAGAGATTGCCTTTTCTATAGTAAATTATTCAAAAAATAATTTTTTACTATCGCAAATTTCAAATTCGCCAGGGATTGCCTTTTCTATAATAAATTATTCAAAAAATAATTTTCTACTTTCGCAAATTTGAAATACGCCAGCGATTGCCTTTTCTATAGTAAATTATTCAAAAAATAATTTTTTACTATCGAAAATTTCAAATCCGCCAGGGATTGCCTTTTCTATAGTAAATTATTCAAAAAATAATTTTATACTGTCGCAAGTTTTAAATATCCCATTGAATGCCTTTTCTATAGTAAATTATTCAAAAAATAATTTTTTACTATCGCAAATTTCAAATCCGCCAGGAATTGCCTTTTCTACAGTAAATTATTCAAAAAATAATTTTTTACTATCGCAAATTTCAAATATCCCAGGGATTGCCTTTTCTATAGTAAATTATTCAAAAAATAATTTTATACTGTCGCAAATTTTAATTACGCCAGGGATTGCCTTTTCTATAGTAAATTATTCAAAAAATAATTTTATACTGTCGCAAATTTTAATTACGTCAGGGATTGCCTTTTCTATAGTAAATTATTCAAAAAATAATTTTTTACTGTCGCAAATTTCAAATCCGCCAGGGATTGCCTTTTCTATAGTAAACTTCTCACAAATTAATTTTTTACTGTCGCAAATTTTAAATACGCCAGGGATTGCCTTTTCTATAGTAAATTATTCAAAAAATATTTTTTTACTGTCGCAAATTTTAATTACGCCAGGGATTGCCTTTTCTATAGTAAATTATTCAAAAAATAATTTTCTACTGTCGCAAATTTTAATTACGCCAGGGATTGCCTTTTCTATAGTAAATTATTCAAAAAATAATTTTTTACTGTCGCAAATTTCAAATCCACCAGGGATTGCCTTTTCTATAGTAAATTATTCAAAAAATAATTTTTTACTGTCGCAAATTTCAAATCCGCCAGGAATTGCCTTTTCTATAGTAAATTATTCAAAAAATAATTTTCTACTGTCGCAAATTTTAATTACGCCAGGGATTGCCTTTTCTATAGTAAATTATTCAAAAAATAATTTTATACTGTCGCAAATTTCAAATCCGCCAGGGATTGGCTTTTCTATAGTAAATTATTCGAAAAATAATTTTATACTGTCGCAAATTTTAATTGCGCCACGGATTGCCTTTTCTATAGTAAATTATTCAAAAAATAATATTTTTTACTGTCGCAAATTTCAAATCCGCCAGGGATTGCCTTTTCTATAGTAAATTATTCAAAAAATAATTTTCTACTCTCGCAAATTTTAAATACGCCAGGGATTGCCTTTTCTATAGTAAATTATTCAAAAAATAAATTTTTACTATCGCAAATTTCAAATCCGCCAGGGATTGCCTTTTCTACAGTAAATTATTCAAAAAATAATTTTTTACTATCGCAAATTTCAAATATCCCAGGGATTGCCTTTTCTATAGTAAATTATTCAAAAAATAATTTTATACTGTCGCAAATTTTAATTACGCCAGGGATTGCCTTTTCTATAGTAAATTATTCAAAAAATAATTTTTTACTGTCACAAATTTCAAATCCGCCAGGGATTGCCTTTTCTATAGTAAATTATTCAAAAAATAATTTTTTACTGTCGCAAATTTCAAATCCGCCAGGGATTGCCTTTTCTATAGTAAATTATTCAAAAAATAATTTTCTACTGTCGCAAATTTTAATTACGCCAGGGATTGCCTTTTGTATAGTAAATTATTCAAAAAATAATTTTATACTGTCGCAAATTTCAAAACCGCCAGGGATTGCCTTTTCTATAGTAAATTACTCAAAAAATAATTTTATACTGTCACAAATTTTAATTGCGCAGGGATTGCCTTTTCTATAGTAAATTATTCAAAAAATAATTTTTTACTGTCGCAAATTTTAAATATCCCAGGGATTGCCTTTTCTACAGTAAATTTTTCAAAAAATAATTTTTTACAGTCGCAAATTTTAATTACGCCAGGGATTGCCTTTTCTATAGTAAATTTTTCAAAAAATAATTTTTTACTGTCGCATATTTTAAATATCCCAGGAATTGCCTTTTCTATAGTAAATTATTCAAAAAATAATTTTCAACTGTCGCAAATTTTAATTGCGCCAGAGATTTTCTTTTCTATAGTAAATTATTCAAAAAATAATTTTTTACTATCGCAAATTTCAAATCCGCCAGGGATTGCCTTTTCTATAGTAAATTATTCAAAAAATAATTTTCTACTTTCGCAAATTTGAAATACGACAGGGATTGCCTTTTCTATAGTAAATTATTCAAAAAATAAAAAAATAATTTTATACTGTCGCAAATTTTAATATCCCAGGGATTGCCTTTTCTATAGTAAATTATTCCAAAAAATAATTTTTTACTATCGCAAATTTTCAAATCCGCCTTTTTTCTATAGTAAATTATTCAAAAAATATTTTTTTACTGTCGCAAATTTTTAATTACGCCAGGGATTGCCTTTTCTATAGTAAAATTATTCAAAAAAATAATTTTCTACTGTCGCAAATTTTAATTACCGCCAGGGATTGCCTTTTCTATAGTAAATTATTCAAAAAAATAATTTTTTACTGTCGCAAATTTCAAATCCACCAGGGATTGCCTTTTCTATAGTAAAATTATTCAAAAAATAATTTTTTACTGTCGCAAATTTCAAATCCGCCAGGGATTGCCTTTTCTATAGTAAATTATTCAAAAAATAATTTTCTACTGTCGCAAATTTCAAATCCGCCAGGGATTGCCTTTTCTATAGTAAATTATTCAAAAAATAATTTTCTACTGTCGCAAATTTTAATTACGCCAGGGATTTGCCTTTTCTATAGTAAATTATTTAAAAAAATAATTTTATACTGTCGCAAATTTCAAATCCGCCAGGGATTGCCCTTTCTATAGTAAATTATTCAAAAAATAATTTTTTACTGTCGCAAATTTCAAATCCGCCAGGGATTGCCTTTTCTATAGTAAATTATTCAAAAAATAATTTTCTACTCTCGCAAATTTTAAATACGCCAGGGATTGCCTTTTCTATAGAAAATTATTCAAAAAATAAATTTTTACTATCGCAAATTTCAAATCCGCCAGGGATTGCCTTTTCTACAGTAAATTATTCAAAAAATTATTTTTTACTATCGCAAATTTCAAATATCCCAGGGATTGCCTTTTCTATAGGAAATTATTCAAAAAATAATTTTTTACTGTCGCAAATTTCAAATCCGCCAGGGATTGCCTTTTCTATAGTAAATTATTCAAAAAATAATTTTCTACTGTCGCAAATTTCAAATCCGCCAGGGATTGCCTTTTCTATAGTAAAATTATTCAAAAAATAATTTTCTACTGTCCGCAATTTTTAATTACGCCAGGGATTGCCTTTTTCTATAGTAAATTATTCAAAAAATAATTTTATACTGTCGCAAATTTCAAATCCGCCAGGGATTGCCCTTTCTATAGTAAATTATTCAAAAATAATTTTTTACTGTCGCAAATTTCAAATCCGCCAGGGTATTGCCTTTTCTATAGTAAATTATTCAAAAAATAATTTTCTACTCTCGCAAATTTTAAATACGCCAGGGATTGCCTTTTCTATAGAAAATTATTCAAAAAATAAATTTTTTACTATCGCAAATTTCAAATCCGCCAGGGATTGCCTTTTCTATAGTAAATTATTCAAAAAAATTATTTTTTACTATCGCAAATTTCAAATATCCCAGGGATTGCCCTTTTCTATAGTAAATTATTCAAAAAATAAATTTATACTGTCGCAAATTTTAATTTACGCCAGGGATTGCCTTTTCTATAGTAAATTATTCAAAAAATAATTTTTATCCCTGTCGCAAATTTTAATTACGCCAGGGATTGCCCTTTTCTATAGTAAATTATTCAAAAAATAATTTTTTACTGTCGCAAATTTTCAAATCCGCCAGGGATTTGCCTTTTCTATAGTAAAATTATTCAAGAAATAATTTTTTACTGTCGCAAATTTTCAAAATCCGCAGGGATTGCCTTTTCTATAGTAAATTATTCAAAAAAATAATTTTTTACTATCGCAAATTTCAAATATCCCAGGGACTGCCTTTTTCTATAGTAAATTATTCAAGAAATAATTTTATACTGTCGCAAATTTTAATTACGCCAGGGATTGCCTTTTCTATAGTAAATTATTCAAAAAATAATTTTATCCTGTCGCAAATTTTAATTACGCCAGGGATTGCCTTTTCTATAGTAAATTATTCAAAAAAATAATTTTTTACTGTCGCAAATTTCAAATCCGCCAGGGATTTGCCTTTTCTATATTAAATTATTCAAGAAATAATTTTTTACTGTCGCAAATTTCAAATCCGCCAGGGATTTGCCTTTTCTATAGTAAATTATTCAAAAAATAATTTTCTACTGTCGCCAAATTTTAATTACGCCAGGGATTGCCTTTTTCTATAGTAAATTATTCAAAAAAATAATTTTATACTGTCGCAAATTTCAAATCCGCCAGGGATTGCCTTTTCTATAGTAAATTATTCAAAAAATAATTTTTTTACTGTCGCAAATTTCAAATCCGCCAGGGATTGCCTTTTCTATATTAAATTATTCAAAAAACAATTTTCTACTCTCGCAAATTTAAATACGCCAGGGATTGCCTTTTCTATAGTAAATTATTCAAAAAATATATTTTTACTATCGCAAATTTCAAATCCGCCAGGGATTGCCTTTTCTACAGTAAATTATTCAAAAAATAATTTTTTACTATCGCAAAATTTCAAATATCCCAGGGATTGCCTTTTCTATAGTAAATTATTCAAAAAAATAATTTTATACTGTCGCAAATTTTAATTACGCCAGGGATTGCCTTTTTCTATAGTAAATTATTCAAAAAATAATTTTATCCTGTCGCAAATTTTAATTACGCCAGGGATTGCCTTTTCTATAGTAAATTATTCAAAAATAATTTTTTACTGTCGCAAATTTTTAAATATCCCAGGGATTGCCTTTTCTACAGTAAATTTTTCAAAAAATAATTTTTTACTGTCGCAAATTTTAATTACGCCAGGATTGCCTTTTCTATAGTAAATTTTTCAAAAAATAATTTTTTACTGTCGCATATTTTAAATATCCCAGGATTGCCTTTTCTATAGTAAATTATTCAAAAAATAATTTTCAACTGTCGCAAATTTTAATTGCGCCAGAGATTTGCCTTTTCTATAGTAAATTATTCAAAAAATAATTTTTTACTATCGCAAATTTCAAATTCGCCAGGGGATTGCCTTTTCTATAGTAAAATTATTCAAAAAATAATTTTCTACTTTCGCAAAATTGAAATACGCCAGGGATTGCCTTTTCTATAGTAAATTATTCAAAAAATAATTTTTTACTATCGAAAATTTCAAATCCGCCAGGGATTGCCTTTTCTATAGTAAATTATTCAAAAAATAATTTTATACTGTCGCAAGTTTTAAATATCCCCATTGAATGCCTTTTCTATAGTAAATTATTCAAAAAATAATTTTTTACTATCGCAAATTTCAAATCCGCCAGGAATTGCCTTTTCTACAGTAAATTATTCAAAAAATAATTTTTACTATCGCAAATTTCAAATATCCCAGGGATTGCCTTTTTCTATAGTAAATTATTCAAAAAATAATTTTATACTGTCGCAAATTTTAATTGCGCCACGGATTGCCTTTTCTATAGTAAATTATTCAAAAAATAATTTTTTACTGTCGCAAATTTCAAAATCCGGCAGGGGATTGCCTTTTCTATAGTAAATTATTCAAAAAAATAATTTTCTACTCTCGGCAAATTTTAAATACGTCAGGGATTGCCTTTTCTATAGTAAATTATTCAAAAAATAAAATTTTTACTATCGCAAATTTCAAAATCCGCCAGGGATTGCCTTTTCTACAGTAAATTATTCAAAAAATAATTTTTTACTATCGCAAATTTCAAATATCCCAGGGATTGCCTTTTCTATAGTAAATTATTCAAAAATAATTTTATACTGTCGCAAATTTTAATTACGCCAGGGATTGCCTTTTCTATAGTAAATTATTCAAAAAATAATTTTATACTGTCGCAAATTTCAAATCCGCCAGGGATTGCCCTTTCTATAGTAAATTATTCAAAAAATAATTTTTTACTGTCGCAAATTTCAAATCCGCCAGGGATTGCCTTTTCTATAGTAAATTATTCAAAAATAATTTTCTACTCTCGCAAATTTTAAATACGCCAGGGATTGCCTTTTCTATAGAAAATTATTCAAAAAATAAATTTTTTACTATCGCAAAATTTCAAATCCGCCAGGGATTGCCTTTTCTACAGTAAATTATTCAAAAAAATTAATTTTTTTACTATCGCAAATTTCAAATATCCCAGGGATTGCCTTTTCTATAATAAATTATTCAAAAAATAATTTTTTACTGTCGCAAATTTTAATTACGCCAGGGATTGCCTTTTCTATAGTAAATTATTCAAAAAAATAATTTTATCCTGTCGCAAATTTTAATTACGCCAGGATTGCCTTTTCTATAGTAAATTATTCAAAAAATAATTTTTTACTGTCGCAAATTTCAAATCCGCCAGGGATTGCCTTTTCTATAGTAAATTATTCAAGAAATAAATTTTTTACTGTCGCAAATTTCAAATCCGCCAGGGATTGCCTTTTCTATAGTAAATTATTCAAAAAAATAATTTTTTACTATCGGCAAATTTCAAATATCCCAGGGATTGCCTTTTCTATAGTAAATTATTCAAAAAATAATTTTATACTGTCGCAAATTTTAATTACGCCAGGGATTGCCTTTTCTATAGTAAATTATTCAAAAAATAATTTTTATCCTGTCGCAAATTTTAATTACGCCAGGGATTGCCTTTTCTATAGTAAATTATTCAAAAAATAATTTTTTACTGTCGCAAATTTCAAATCCGCCAGGGATTGCCTTTTCTATATTAAATTATTCAAGAAATAATTTTTTTACTGTCGCAAATTTCAAATCCGCCAGGGATTGCCTTTTCTATAGTAAATTATTCAAAAAATAATTTTCTACTGTCGCAAATTTAATTACGCCAGGGATTTGCCTTTTCTATAGTAAATTATTCAAAAAATAATTTTATACTGTCGCAAATTTCAAATCCGCCAGGGATTGCCTTTTCTATAGTAAATTATTCAAAAAATAATTTTTTACTGTCGCAAATTTCAAATCCGCCAGGGATTGCCTTTTCTATAGTAAATTATTCAAAAAATAATTTTCTACTCTCGCAAATTTTAAATACGCCAGGGATTGCCTTTTCTATAGTAAATTATTCAAAAAATATATTTTACTATCGCAAATTTCAAATCCGCCAGGGATTGCCTTTTCTACAGTAAATTATTCAAAAAATAATTTTTTTTACTATCGCAAATTTCAAATATCCCAGGGATTGCCTTTTCTATAGTAAATTATTCAAAAAATAATTTTATACTGTCGCAAATTTTAATTACGGCCAGGGATTGCCTTTTCTATAGTAAATTATTCAAAAAATAATTTTATCCTGTCGCAAAATTTTTAATTACGCCAGGGATTGCCTTTTCTATAGTAAATTATTCAAAAATAATTTTTTACTGTCGCAAATTTTAAATATCCCAGGATTGCCTTTTTACAGTAAATTTTTCAAAAAATAATTTTTTACTGTCGCAAATTTTAATTACGCCAGGGATTGCCTTTCTATAGTAAATTTTTCAAAAAAATAATTTTTTACTGTCGCATATTTTAAATATCCCAGGATTGCCTTTTCTATAGTAAATTATTCAAAAAAATAATTTTCAACTGTCGCAAATTTTAATTGCGCCAGAGATTGCCTTTTCTATAGTAAATTATTCAAAAAATAATTTTTTACTATCGCAAATTTCAAATTCGCCAGGGATTGCCTTTTCTATAGTAAATTATTCAAAAAATAATTTTCTACTTTCGCAAATTTGAAATACGCCAGGGATTGCCTTTTCTATAGTAAATTATTCAAAAAATAATTTTTTACTATCGAAAATTTCAAATCCGCCAGGGATTGCCTTTTTCTATAGTAAATTATTCAAAAAATAATTTAATACTGTCGCAAGTTTTAAATATCCCATTGAATGCCTTTTCTATAGTAAATTATCAAAAAATAATTTTTTACTATCGCAAATTTCAAATCCGCCAGGAATTGCCTTTTCTACAGTAAATTATTCAAAAAATAATTTTTTACTATCGCAAATTTCAAATATCCCAGGGATTGCCTTTCTATAGTAAATTATTCAAAAAATAATTTTATACTGTCGCAAATTTTAATTACGCCAGGGATTGCCTTTTCTATAGTAAATTATTCAAAAAATAATTTTATACTGTCGCAAATTTTAATTACGTCAGGGATTGCCTTTTCTATAGTAAATTATTCAAAAAATAATTTTTTTACTGTCGCAAATTTTCAAATCCGCCAGGGATTGCCTTTTCTATAGTAAATTTCTCACAAAATTAATTTTTTACTGTCGCAAATTTTAAATACGCCAGGGATTGCCTTTTCTATAGTAAATTATTCAAAAAATATTTTTTTACTGTCGCAAATTTTAATTACGCCAGGGATTGCCTTTTCTATAGTAAATTATTCAAAAAATAATTTTCTACTGTCGCAAATTTAATTACGCCAGGGATTGCCTTTTCTATAGTAAATTATTCAAAAAATAATTTTTTTACTGTCGCAAATTTCAAATCCACCAGGGATTGCCTTTTCTATAGTAAATTATTCAAAAAATAAATTTTTACTGTCGCAAATTTCAAATCCGCCAGGAATTGCCTTTTCTATAGTAAATTATTCAAAAAATAATTTTCTACTGTCGCAAATTTTAATTACGCCAGGGATTGCCTTTTCTATAGTAAATTATTCAAAAAATAATATTATTACTGTCGCAAATTTCAAATCCGCCAGGGATTGGCTTTCTATAGTAAATTATTCAAAAAATAATTTTATACTGTCGCAAATTTTAATTGCGCCACGGATTGCCTTTTCTATAGTAAATTATTCAAAAAATAATTTTTTACTGTCGCAAATTTCAATCCGCCAGGGATTGCCTTTTCTATAGTAAATTATTCAAAAATAATTTTCTACTCTCGCAAATTTTAAATACGCCAGGGATTGCCTTTTCTATAGTAAATTATTCAAAAAATAAATTTTTACTATCGCAAATTTCAAATCCGCCAGGGATTGCCTTTTCTACAGTAAATTATTCAAAAAATAATTTTTTACTATCGCAAATTTCAAATATCCCAGGGATTGCCTTTTCTATAGTAAATTATTCAAAAAATAATTTTGTACTGTCGCAAATTTTAATTACGCCAGGGATTGCCCTTTCTATAGTAAATTATTCAAAAAATAATTTTTTACTGTCACAAATTTCAAATCCGCCAGGGGATTGCCTTTTCTATAGTAAATTATTCAAAAAATAATTTTTTACTGTCGCAAATTTCAAATCCCGCCAGGGATTGCCTTTTCTATAGTAAATTATTCAAAAAATAATTTTCTACTGTCGCAAATTTTAATTACGCCAGGGATTGCCTTTTGTATAGTAAATTATTCAAAAAATAATTTTATACTGTCGCAAATTTCAAAACCGCCAGGGATTGCCTTTTCTATAGTAAATTACTCAAAAAATAATTTATACTGTCACAAATTTTAATTTGCGCAGGGATTGCCTTTTCTATAGTAAATTATTCAAAAAATAATTTTTTACTGTCGCAAATTTTAAATATCCCAGGGATTGCCTTTTCTACAGTAAATTTTTCAAAAAATAATTTTTTACTGTCGCAAATTTTAATTACGCCAGGGATTGCCTTTTCTATAGTAAATTTTTCAAAAAATAATTTTTTACTGTCGCATATTTTAAATATCCCCAGGAATTGCCTTTTCTATAGTAAATTATTCAAAAAATAATTTTCAACTGTCGCAAATTTTAATTGCGCCAGAGATTGCCTTTTCTATAGTAAATTATTCAAAAAATAATTTTTTACTATCGCAAATTTCAAATGCGCCAGGGATTGCCTTTTCTATAGTAAATTATTCAAAAAATAATTTTCTACTTTCGCAAATTTGAAATACGACAGGGATTGCCTTTTCTATAGTAAATTATTCAAAAAAATAATTTTTTACTATCGCAAATTTCAAATCCGCCAGGGATTGCCTTTTCTATAGTAAATTATTCAAAAAATAATTTTATACTGTCGCAAATTTTAAATATCCCAGGGATTGCTTTTCTATAGTAAATTATTCAAAAAATAATTTTTTACTATCGCAAATTTCAAAATCCGCCAGGGATTGCCTTTTCTACAGTAAATTATTCAAAAAATAATTTTTTTACTATCGCAAATTTCAAATATCCCAGGGATTGCCTTTTCTATAGTAAATTATTCAAAAAATAATTTTATACTGTCGCAAATTTTAATTACGCCAGGGATTGCCTTTTCTATAGTAAATTATTCAAAAAATAATTTTATACTGTCGCAAATATTAATTACGCCAGGGATTGCCTTTTCTATAGTAAATTATTCAAAAAATAATTTTTTACTGTCGCAAATTTCAAATCCGCCAGAGATTGCCTTTTCTATAGTAAATTTCTCACAAATTAATTTTTTACTGTCGCAAATTTTAAATACGCCAGGGATTGCCTTTTTTATAGTAAATTATTCAAAAAATATTTTTTTACTGTCGCAAATTTTAATTACGCCAGGGATTGCCTTTTCTATAGTAAATTATTCAAAAAAATAATTTTCTACTGTCGCAAATTTTAATTACGCCAGGGATTGCCTTTTCTATAGTAAATTATTCAAAAAATAATTTTTTACTGTCGCAAATTTCAAATCCCCCAGGGATTGCCTTTTCTATAGTAAATTATTCAAAAAATAATTTTTTACTGTCGCAAATTTCAAATCCGCCAGGGATTGCCTTTTCTATAGTAAATTATTCAAAAAATAATTTTCTACTGTCGAAATTTTAATTACGCCAGGGATTGCCTTTTCTATAGTAAATTATTCAAAAAATAATTTTATATTGTCGCAAATTTCAAATCCGCCAGGGATTGGCTTTTCTATAGTAAATTATTCAAAAAATAATTTTATACTGTCGCAAATTTTTATTGCGCCAGGGATTGCCTTTTCTATAGTAAATTATTCAAAAAATAATTTTTTACTGTCGCAAATTTCAAATCCGCCAGGGATTGCCTTTTCTATAGTAAATTATTCAAAAAATAATTTTCTACTGTCGCAAATTTCAAATCCGCCAGGGATTGCCTTTTCTATAGTAAATTATTCAAAAAATAATTTTCTACTGTCGCAAATTTTAATTACGCCAGGGATTGCCTTTTCTATAGTAAATTATTCAAAAAATAATTTTATACTTGTCGCAAATTTCAAATCCGCCAGGGATTGCCCTTTTCTATAGTAAATTATTCAAAAAATAATTTTTTACTGTCGCAAATTTCAAATCCGCCAGGGATTGCCTTTTCTATAGTAAATTATTCAAAAAATAATTTTCTACTCTCGCAAATTTTAAATACGCCAGGGATTGCCTTTTCTATAGAAAATTATTCAAAAAATAAATTTTTACTATCGCAAATTTCAAATCCGCCAGGGATTGCCTTTTCTACAGTAAATTATTCAAAAAATTATTTTTTACTATCGCAAATTTCAAATATCCAGGGATTGCCTTTTCTATAGTAAATTATTCAAAAAATAATTTTATACTGTCGCAAATTTTAATTACGCCAGGGATTGCCTTTTCTATAGTAAATTATTCAAAAAATAATTTTATCCTGTCGCAAATTTTAATTACGCCAGGGATTGCCTTTTCTATAGTAAATTATTCAAAAAATAATTTTTTACTGTCGGAAATTTCAAATCCGCCAGGGATTGCCTTTTCTATAGTAAATTATTCAAGAAATAATTTTTTACTGTCGCAAATTTCAAATCCGCCAGGGATTGCCTTTTCTATAGTAAATTATTCAAAAAATAATTTTTTACTATCGCAAATTTCAAATATCCCAGGGATTGCCTTTTCTATAGTAAATTATTCAAAAAATAATTTTATACTGTCGCAAATTTTAATTACGCCAGGGATTGCCTTTTCTATAGTAAATTATTCAAAAAATAATTTTATCCTGTCGCAAATTTTAATTACGCCAGGGATTGCCTTTTCTATAGTAAATTATTCAAAAATAATTTTTTACTGTCGCAAATTTCAAATCCGCCAGGGGATTGCCTTTTCTATAGTAAATTATTCAAGAAATAATTTTTTACTGTCGCAAATTTCAAATCCGCCAGGGATTGCCTTTTCTATAGTAAATTATTCAAAAATAATTTTCTACTGTCGCAAATTTAATTACGCCAGGGATTGCCTTTTCTATAGTAAATTATTCAAAAAATAATTTTATACTCTCGCAAATTTCAAATCCGCCAGGGATTGCCCTTTTTCTATAGTAAATTATTCAAAAAATAATTTTTTTACTGTCGCAAATTTCAAATCCGCCAGGGATTGCCTTTTCTATAGTAAATTATTCAAAAAATAATTTTCTACTCTCGCAAATTTTAAATACGCCAGGGATTGCCTTTTCTATAGTAATTATTCAAAAAATACATTTTTACTATCGCAAATTTCAATCCGCCAGGGATTGCCTTTTCTACAGTAAATTATTCAAAAAATAATTTTTTACTATCGCAAATTTCAAATATCCCAGGGATTGCCTTTTCTATAGTAAATTATTCAAAAAATAATTTTATACTGTCGCAAATTTTAATTCCGCCAGGGATTGCCTTTTCTATAGTAAATTATTCAAAAAATAATTTTATCCTGTCGCAAATTTTAATTGCGCCAGGGATTGCCTTTTCTATAGTAAATTATTCAAAAAATATTTTTTACTGTCGCAAATTTCAAATCCGCCAGGATTGCCTTTTCTATAGTAAATTATTCAAAAAATAATTTTCTTCTGTCGCAAATTTTGAATACGCCAGGGATTGACTTTTCTATAGTAAATTATTCAAAAATAATTTTTTACTATCGCAAATTTCAAATCCGCCAGGGATTGCCTTTTCTATAGTAAATTATTCAAAAAATAATTTTATACTGTCGCAAATTTTAAATCCGCCAGGGATTGCCTTTTCTATAGTAAATTATTCAAAAAATAATTTTTTTACTGTCGCAAATTTCAAATCCGCCAGGGATTGCCTTTTCTATAGTAAATTATTCAAAAAAATAATTTTCTACTGTCGCAAATTTTAATTACGCCAGGGATTGCCTTTTCCATAGTAAATTATTCAAAAAATAATTTTATACTGTCGCAAATTTTCAATCCGCCAGGGATAGCCTTTTCTATAGTAAATTATTCAAAAAATAATTTTATACTGTCGCAAATTTTAATTACGCCAGGATTGCCTTTTCTATAGTAAATTATTCAAAAAATAATTTTATCCTGTCGCAAATTTTAATTGCGCCAGGGATTGCCTTTTCTATAGTAAATTATTCAAAAAATAATTTTTTACTGTCGCAAATTTCAAATCTGCCAGGGATTGCCTTTTCTATAGTAAATTATTCAAAAAATAATTTTCTTCTGTCGCAAATTTTAAATACGCCAGGGATTGCCTTTTCTATAGTAAATTATTCAAAAAATAATTTTTTACTATCGCAAATTTCAAATCCGCCAGGGATTGCCTTTTCTATAGTAAATTATTCAAAAAATAATTTTATACTGTCGCAAATTTTAAATCCGCCAGGGATTGCCTTTTCTATAGTAAATTATTCAAAAAATAATTTTTTACTGTCGCAAATTCAAATCCGCCAGGGATTGCCTTTTCTATAGTAAATTATTCAAAAAAATAATTTTCTACTGTCGGAAATTTTAATTACGCCAGGGATTGCCTTTTCCATAGTAAATTATTCAAAAAATAATTTTATACTGTCGCAAATTTCAAAATCCGCCAGGGATAGCCTTTTCTATAGTAAATTATTCAAAAAATAATTTTATACTGTCGCAAATTTCAAATCCGCCAGGGATTGCCTTTTCTATAGTAAATTATTCAAAAAATAATTTTCTTTTGTCGCAAATTTTAATTGCGCCAGGGATTGCCTTTTCTATAGTAAATTATTCAAAAAATAATTTTATACTGTCGCAAATTTCAAATCCGCCAGGGATTGCCTTTTCTATAGTAAATTATTCAAAAAATAATTTTATACTGTCGCAAATTTCAAATCCGCCAGGGATTGCCTTTTCTATAGTAAATTATTCAAAAAATAATTTTCTACTGTCGCAAATTTTAATTGCGCCAGGGATTGCCTTTTCTATAGTAAATTATTCAAAAAATAATTTTTTACTGTCGCAAATTTCAAATCCGCCAGGGATTGCCTTTTCTATATTAAATTTTGCAAAAAAATAATTTTCTACTGTCGCAAATTTTAATTAGGCCAGGGATTGTTTTCTATAGTAAATTTTGCAAAAAATAATTTTCTACTGTCGCAAATTTTAAATATCCCAGGGATTGCCTTTTCTATAGTAAATTATTCAAAAAATAATTTTATACTGTCGCAAATTTTAAATATCCCAGGGATTGCCTTTTCTATAGTAAATTATTCAAAAAATAATTTTCTACTGTCGAAAATTTTAAATATCCCAGGGATTGCCTTTTCTATAGTAAATTTCTCACAAATTAATTTTTTACTGTCGCAAATTTTAAATACGCCAGGGATTGCCTTTTCTATAGTAAATTATTCAAAAAATATTTTTTTACTGTCGCAAATTTTAATTACGCCAGGGATTGCCTTTTCTATAGTAAATTATTCAAAAAATAATTTTCTACTGTCCCAAATTTTAATTACTCCAGGGATTGCCTTTTCTATAGTAAATTATTCAAAAAATAATTTTATACTGTCGCAAATTTCAAATCCGCCAGGGATTGCCTTTTCTATAGTAAATTATTCAAAAAATAATTTTATACTGTCGCAAATTTCAAATCCGCCAGGGATTGCCTTTTCTATAGTAAATTATTCAAAAAATAATTTTCTACTGTCGCAAATTTTAATTGCGCCAGGGATTGCCTTTTCTATAGTAAATTATTCAAAAAATAATTTTTTACTATCGCAAATTTCAAATCCGGTAGGGATTGCCTTTTCTATAGTAAATTTTACAAAAAAATAATTTTATACTGTCGCAAATATTAAATATCCCAGGGATTGCCTTTTCTATAGTAAATTATTCAAAAAATAATTTTTTACTGTCGCAAATTTTAAATACGCCAGGGATTGCCTTTTCTACAGTAAATTTCTCACAAAATAATTTTCTACTGTCGCAAATTTTAATTACGCCAGGGATTGCCTTTTCTATAGTAAATTATTCAAAAAATAATTTTTTACTGTCGCAAATTTTAAATACGCCAGGGATTGCCTTTTCTACAGTAAATTTCTCACAAAATAATTTTCTACTGTCGCAAATTTTAATTACGCCAGGGATTGCCTTTTCTATAGTAAATTATTCAAAAAATAATTTTTTACTGTCGCAAATTTTAAATATCCCAGGGATTGCCTTTTCTATAGTAAATTATTCAAAAAATAATTTTCAACTGTCGCAAATTTTAATTGCGCCAGGGATTGCCTTTTCTATAGTAAATTATACAAAAAATAATTTTTTACTATCGCAAATTTCAAATCCGCCAGGGATTGCCTTTCTATAGTAAATTATTCAAAAAATAATTTTCTACTGTCGCAAATTTTAAATACGCCAGGGATTGCCTTTTCTATAGTAAATTATTCAAAAAATAATTTTTTATTATCGCAAATTTCAAATCCGCCAGGGATTGTCTTTTCTATAGTAAATTTTGCAAAAAAATAATTTTTTACTGTCGCAAATTTTAAATATCCCAGGGATTGCCTTTTCTATAGTAAATTATTCAAAAAATAATTTTATACTGTCGCAAATTTTAATTACGCCAGGGATTGCCTTTTCTATAGTAAATTATTCAAAAAATAATTTTATACTGTCGCAAATTTTAATTACGCCAGGGATTGCCTTTTCTATAGTAAATTATTCAAAAAATAATTTTTTACTGTCGCAAATTTCAAATCCGCCAGGGATTGCCTTTTCTATAGTAAATTATTCAAAAAATAATTTTTTACTGTCGCAAATTTCAAATCCGCCAGGGATTGCCTTTTCTATAGTAAATTATTCAAAAAATAATTTTCTACTGTCGCAAATTTTAATTACGCCAGGGATTGCCTTTTCTATAGTAAATTATTCAAAAAATAATTTTATACTGTCGCAAATTTCAAATCCGCCAGGGATTGCCTTTTCTATAGTAAATTACTCAAAAAATAATTTTATACTGTCGCAAATTTTAATTGCGCCAGGGATTGCCTTTTCTATAGTAAATTATTCAAAAAATAATTTTTTACTGTCGCAAATTTCAAATCCGCCAGGGATTGCCTTTTCTATAGTAAATTATTCAAAAAATAATTTTCTACTGTCGCAAATTTTAAATACGCCAGGGATTGCCTTTTCTATAGTAAATTATTCAAAAAATAATTTTTTACTATCGCAAATTTCAAATCCGCCAGGGATTGCCTTTTCTATAGTAAATTATTCAAAAAATAATTTTATACTGTCGCAAATTTTAAATCCGCCAGGGATTGCCTTTTCTATAGTAAATTATTCAAAAAATAATTTTTTACTGTCGCAAATTTCAAATCCGCCAGGGATTGCCTTTTATATAGTAAATTATTCAACAAAATAATTTTCTACTGTCGCAAATTTTAATTACGCCAGGGATTGCCTTTTCCATAGTAAATTATTCAAAAAATAATTTTATACTGTCGCAAATTTCAAATCCGCCAGGAATAGCCTTTTCTGTGGTAAATTATTCAAAAAATAATTTTATACTGTCGCAAATTTCAAATCCGCCAGGGATTGCCTTTTCTATAGTAAATTATTCAAAAAATAATTTTCTTTTGTCGCAAATTTTAATTGCGCCAGGGATTGCCTTTTCTATAGTAAATTATTCAAAAAATAATTTTATACTGTCGCAAATTTCAAATCCGCCAGGACTTGCCTTTTCTATAGTAAATTATTCAAAAAATAATTTTATACTGTCGCAAATTTCAAATCCGCCAGGGATTGCCTTTTCTATAGTAAATTATTCAAAAAATAATTTTCTACTGTCGCAAATTTTAATTGCGCCAGGGATTGCCTTTTCTATAGTAAATTATTCAAAAAATAATTTTTTACTGTCGCAAATTTCAAATCCGCCAGGGATTGCCTTTTCTATATTAAATTTTGCAAAAAAAATAATTTTCTACTGTCGCAAATTTTAATTACGCCAGGGATTGCCTTTTCTATAGTAAATTTTGCAAAAAATAATTTTCTACTGTCGCAATTTTTAAATATCCCAGGGATTGCCTTTTCTATAGTAAATTATTCAAAAAATAATTTTATACTGTCGCAAATTTTAAATATCCCAGGGATTGCCTTTTCTATAGTAAATTATTCAAAAAATAATTTTCTACTGTCGCAAATTTTAAATATCCCAGGGATTGCCTTTTCTATAGTAAATTGCTCACAAATTAATTTTTTACTGTCGCAAATTTTAAATACGCCAGGGATTGCCTTTTCTATAGTAAATTATTCAAAAAATATTTTTTTACTGTCGCAAATTTTAATTACGCCAGGGATTGCCTTTTCTATAGTAAATTATTCAAAAAATAATTTTCTACTGTCGCAAATTTTAATTACTCCAGGGATTGCCTTTTCTATAGTAAATTATTCAAAAAATAATTTTATACTGTCACAAATTTCAAATCCGCCAGGGATTGCCTTTTCTATAGTAAATTATTCAAAAAATAATTTTATACTGTCGCAAATTTTAAATACGCCAGGGATTGCCTTTTCTATAGTAAATTATTCAAAAAATAATTTTCTACTGTCGCAAATTTTAATTGCGCCAGGGATTGCCTTTTCTATAGTAAATTATTCAAAAAATAATTTTTTACTGTCGCAAATTTCAAATCCGCTAGGGATTGCCTTTTCTATAGTAAATTTTACAAAAAAATAATTTTATACTGTCGCAAATATTAAATATCCCAGGGATTGCCTTTTCTATAGTAAATTATTCAAAAAATAATTTTTTACTGTCGCAAATTTTAAATACGCCAGGGATTGCCATTTCTACAGTAAATTTCTCACAAAATAATTTTCTACTGTCGCAAATTTTAATTACGCCAGGGATTGCCTTTTCTATAGTAAATTATTCAAAATATAATTTTTTACTGTCGCAAATTTTAAATACGCCAGGGATTGCCTTTTCTGCAGTAAATTTCTCACAAAATAATTTTCTACTGTCGCAAATTTTAATTACGCCAGGGATTGCCTTTTCTATAGTAAATTATTCAAAAAATAATTTTTTACTGTCGCAAATTTTAAATATCCCAGGGATTGCCTTTTCTATAGTAAATTATTCAAAAAATAATTTTCAACTGTCCCAAATTTTAATTGCGCCAGGGATTGCCTTTTCTATAGTAAATTATACAAAAAATAATTTTTTACTATCGCAAATTTCAAATCCGCCAGGGATTGCCTTTTCTATAGTAAATTATTCAAAAAATAATTTTCTACTGTCGCAAATTTTAAATACGCCAGGGATTGCCTTTTCAATAGTAAATTATTCAAAAAATAATTTTTTATTATCGCAAATTTCAAATCCGCCAGGATTGTCTTTTCTATAGTAAATTTTGCAAAAAAATAATTTTTTACTGTCGCAAATTTTAAATATCCCAGGGATTGCCTTTTCTATAGTAAATTTCTCACAAATTAATTTTTTACTATCGCAAATTTTAAGTGCGCCAGGGATTGCCTTTTCTATAGTAAATTATTCAAAAAATAATTTTCAACTGTCGCAAATTTCAAATCCGCCATGGATTGCCTTTTCTATAGTAAATTATTCAAAAAATAATTTTCTACTGTCGCAAATTTTAATTGCGCCAGGGATTGCCTTTTCTATAGTAAATTATTCAAAAAATAATTTTTTACTGTCGCAAATTTTAATTACGCCAGGGATTGCCTTTTCTATAGTAAATTATTCCAAAAATAATTTTCAACTGTCGCAAATTTTAATTACGCCAGGGATTGCCTTTTCTATAGTAAATTATTCAAAAAATAATTTTTTACTGTCGCAAATTTCAAATCCGCCAGGGATTGCCTTTTCTATAGTAAATTATTCAAAAATAATTTTCTATTGTCGCAAATTTTAATTACGCCAGGGATTGCCTTTTCTATAGTAAATTTTGCAAAAAAATAATTTTTTACTGTCGCAAATTTTAAATATCCCAGGGATTGCCTTTTCTATAGTAAATTTCTCACAAATTAATTTTTTACTATCGCAAATTTTAAGTGCGCCAGGGATTGCCTTTTCTATAGTAAATTATTCAAAAAATAATTTTCAACTGTCGCAAATTTTAATTACGCCAGGAATTGCCTTTTCTATAGTAAATTATTCAAAAAATAATTTTTTACTGTCGCAAACTTTAATTACGCCAGGGATTGCCTTTTCTATAGTAAATTATTCAAAAAATAATTTTTTACTGTCGCAAATTTTAAATATCCCAGGGATTGCCTTTTCTACAGTAAATTTTTCAAAAAATAATTTTTTACTGTCGCAAATTTTAATCACGCCAGGGATTGCCTTTTCTATAGTAAATTTTTCAAAAAATAATTTTTTACTGTCGCAAATTTTAAATATCCCAGGGATTGCCTTTTCTATAGTAAATTATTCAAAAAATAATTTTCAACTGTCGCAAATTTTAATTGCGCCAGGGATTGCCTTTTCTATAGTAAATTACTCAAAAAATAATTTTTTACTATCGCAAATTTCAAATCCGCCAGGGAGTGCCTTTTCTATAGTAAATTATTCAAAAAATAATTTTCAACTGTCGCAAATTTTAATTACACCAGGGATTGCCTCTTCTATAGTAAATTATTCAAAAAATAATTTTTTACTGTCGCAAATTTCAAATCCGCCAGGGATTGCCTTTTCTATAGTAAATTATTCAAAAAAATAATTTTCTACTGTCGCAAATTTTAATTACGCCAGGGATTGCCTTTTCCATAGTAAATTATTCAAAAAATAATTTTATACTGTCGCAAATTTCAAATCCGCCAGGGATAGCCTTTTCTATAGTAAATTATTCAAAAAATAATTTTATACTGTCGCAAATTTTAATTACGCCAGGGATTGCCTTTTCTATAGTAAATTATTCAAAAAATAATTTTATCCTGTCGCAAATTTTAATTGCGCCAGGGATTGCCTTTTCTATAGTAAATTTCAAATCCGGTAGGGATTGCCTTTTCTATAGTAAATTTTACAAAAAAATAATTTTATACTGTCGCAAATATTAAATATCCCAGGGATTTCCTTTTCTATAGTAAATTATTCAAAAAATAATTTTATACTGTCGCAAATTTTAAATATCCCAGGGATTGCCTTTTCTATAGTAAATTATTCAAAAAATAATTTTCTACTGTCCCAAATTTTAATTTCTCCAGGGATTGCCTTTTCTATAGTAAATTATTCAAAAAATAATTTTATACTGTCGCAAATTTCAAATCCGCCAGGGATTGCCTTTTCTATAGTAAATTATTCAAAAAATAATTTTCTACTGTCGAAAATTTTAAATATCCCAGGGATTGCCTTTTCTATAGTAAATTTCTCACAAATTAATTTTTTACTGTCGCAAATTTTAAATACGCCAGGGATTGCCTTTTCTATAGTAAATTATTCAAAAAATATTTTTTTACTGTCGCAAATTTTAATTACGCCAGGGATTGCCTTTTCTATAGTAAATTATTCAAAAAATAATTTTCTACTGTCCCAAATTTTAATTACTCCAGGGATTGCCTTTTCTATAGTAAATTATTCAAAAAATAATTTTATACTGTCGCAAATTTCAAATCCGCCAGGGATTGCCTTTTCTATAGTAAATTATTCAAAAAATAATTTTCTACTGTCGCAAATTTAATTGCGCCAGGGATTGCCTTTTCTATAGTAAATTATTCAAAAAATAATTTTTTACTATCGCAAATTTCAAATCCGGTAGGGATTGCCTTTTCTATAGTAAATTTTACAAAAAAATAATTTTATACTGTCGCAAATATTAAATATCCCAGGGATTGCCTTTTCTATAGTAAATTATTCAAAAAATAATTTTATACTGTCGCAAATTTTAAATCCGCCAGGGATTGCCTGTTCTATAGTAAATTATTCAAAAAATAATTTTTTACTATCGCAAATTTCAAATCCGGTAGGGATTGCCTTTTCTATAGTAAATTTTACAAAAAAATAATTTTATACTGTCGCAAATATTAAATATCCCAGGGATTGCCTTTTCTATAGTAAATTATTCAAAAATAATTTTCTACTGTCCCAAATTTTAATTACTCCAGGGATTGCCTTTTCTATAGTAAATTATTCAAAAAATAATTTTATACTGTCGCAAATTTCAAATCCGCCAGGGATTGCCTTTTCTATAGTAAATTATTGAAAAAATAATTTTCTACTGTCGCAAATTTTAATTGCGCCAGGGATTGCCTTTTCTATAGTAAATTATTCAAAAAATAATTTTTTACTATCGCAAATTTCAAATCCGGTAGGGATTGCCTTTTCTATAGTAAATTATTCAAAAAATAATTTTCTACTGTCGAAAATTTTAAATATCCCAGGGATTGCCTTTTCTATAGTAAATTTCTCACAAATTAATTTTTTACTGTCGCAAATTTTAAATACGCCAGGGATTGCCTTTTCTATAGTAAATTATTCAAAAAATAATTTTTTACTATCGCAAATTTCAAATCCGGTAGGGATTGCCTTTTCTATAGTAAATTATTCAAAAAATAATTTTCTACTGTCGAAAATTTTAAATATCCCAGGGATTGCCTTTTCTATAGTAAATTTCTCACAAATTAATTTTTTACTGTCGCAAATTTTAAATACGCCAGGGATTGCCTTTTCTATAGTAAATTATTCAAAAAATATTTTTTTACTGTCGCAAATTTTAATTACGCCAGGGATTGCCTTTTCTATAGTAAATTATTCAAAAAATATTTTTTTACTGTCGCAAATTTTAATTACGCCAGGGATTGCCTTTTCTATAGTAAATTATTCAAAAAATAATTTTTTACTATCGCAAATTTCAAATCCGGTAGGGATTGCCTTTTCTATAGTAAATTATTCAAAAAATAATTTTCTACTGTCGAAAATTTTAAATATCCCAGGGATTGCCTTTTCTATAGTAAATTTCTCACAAATTAATTTTTTACTGTCGCAAATTTTAAATACGCCAGGGATTGCCTTTTCTATAGTAAATTATTCAAAAAATATTTTTTTACTGTCGCAAATTTTAATTACGCCAGGGATTGCCTTTTCTATAGTAAATTATTCAAAAAATAATTTTTTACTATCGCAAATTTCAAATCCGGTAGGGATTGCCTTTTCTATAGTAAATTATTCAAAAAATAATTTTCTACTGTCGAAAATTTTAAATATCCCAGGGATTGCCTTTTCTATAGTAAATTTCTCACAAATTAATTTTTTACTGTCGCAAATTTTAAATACGCCAGGGATTGCCTTTTCTATAGTAAATTATTCAAAAAATATTTTTTTACTGTCGCAAATTTTAATTACGCCAGGGATTGCCTTTTCTATAGTAAATTATTCAAAAAATAATTTTCTACTGTCCCAAATTTTAATTACTCCAGGGATTGCCTTTTCTATAGTAAATTATTCAAAAAATAATTTTATACTGTCGCAAATTTCAAATCCGCCAGGGATTGCCTTTTCTATAGTAAATTATTCAAAAAATACTTTTCTACTGTCGCAAATTTTAATTGCGCCAGGGATTGCCTTTTCTATAGTAAATTATTCAAAAAATAATTTTTTACTATCGCAAATTTCAAATCCGGTAGGGATTGGCTTTTCTATGGTAAATTTTACAAAAAAATAATTTTATACTGTCGCAAATATTAAATATCCCAGGGATTGCCTTTTCTATAGTAAATTATTCAAAAAATAATTTTATACTGTCGCAAATTTTAAATATCCCAGGGATTGCCTTTTCTATAGTAAATTATTCAAAAAATAATTTTCTACTGTCGAAAATTTTAAATATCCCAGGGATTGCCTTTTCTATAGTAAATTTCTCACAAATTAATTTTTTACTGTCGCAAATTTTAAATACGCCAGGGATTGCCTTTTCTATAGTAAATTATTCAAAAAATATTTTTTTACTGTCGCAAATTTTAATTACGCCAGGGATTGCCTTTTCTATAGTAAATTATTCAAAAAATAATTTTCTACTGTCCCAAATTTTAATTACTCCAGGGATTGCCTTTTCTATAGTAAATTATTCAAAAAATAATTTTATACTGTCGCAAATTTCAAATCCGCCAGGGATTGCCTTTTCTATAGTAAATTATTCAAAAAATAATTTTCTACTGTCGCAAATTTTAATTGCGCCAGGGATTGCCTTTTCTATAGTAAATTATTCAAAAAATAATTTTTTACTATCGCAAATTTCAAATCCGGTAGGGATTGCCTTTTCTATAGTAAATTATTCAAAAAATAATTTTCTACTGTCGAAAATTTTAAATATCCCAGGGATTGCCTTTTCTATAGTAAATTTCTCACAAATTAATTTTTTACTGTCGCAAATTTTAAATACGCCAGGGATTGCCTTTTCTATAGTAAATTATTCAAAAAATATTTTTTTACTGTCGCAAATTTTAATTACGCCAGGGATTGCCTTTTCTATAGTAAATTATTCAAAAAATAATTTTCTACTGTCCCAAATTTTAATTACTCCAGGGATTGCCTTTTCTATAGTAAATTATTCAAAAAATAATTTTATACTGTCGCAAATTTCAAATCCGCCAGGGATTGCCTTTTCTATAGTAAATTATTCAAAAAATAATTTTCTACTGTCGCAAATTTTAATTGCGCCAGGGATTGCCTTTTCTATAGTAAATTATTCAAAAAATAATTTTTTACTATCGCAAATTTCAAATCCGGTAGGGATTGCCTTTTCTATAGTAAATTATTCAAAAAATAATTTTCTACTGTCGAAAATTTTAAATATCCCAGGGATTGCCTTTTCTATAGTAAATTTCTCACAAATTAATTTTTTACTGTCGCAAATTTTAAATACGCCAGGGATTGCCTTTTCTATAGTAAATTATTCAAAAAATA
Organism: Dioctria linearis; assembly: GCA_963930735.1. Lineage (NCBI taxonomy): Eukaryota > Metazoa > Arthropoda > Insecta > Diptera > Asilidae > Dioctria > Dioctria linearis. The sequence continues at coordinate 5,337 of CAWVNZ010001577.1, read as the reverse complement.
TTTTTTTACTGTCGCAAATTTTAATTACGCCAGGGATTGCCTTTTCTATAGTAAATTATTCAAAAAATAATTTTCTACTGTCCCAAATTTTAATTACTCCAGGGATTGCCTTTTCTATAGTAAATTATTCAAAAAATAATTTTATACTGTCGCAAATTTCAAATCCGCCAGGGATTGCCTTTTCTATAGTAAATTATTCAAAAAATAATTTACTACTGTCGCAAATTTTAATTGCGCCAGGGATTGCCTTTTCTATAGTAAATTATTCAAAAAATAATTTTTTACTATCGCAAATTCAAATCCGGTAGGGATTGCCTTTTCTATAGTAAATTTTACAAAAAAATTATTTTATACTGTCGCAAATATTAAATATCCCAGGGATTGCCTTTTCTATAGTAAATTATTCAAAAAATAATTTTATACTGTCGCAAATTTTAAATATCCCAGGGATTGCCTTTTCTATAGTAAATTATTCAAAAAATAATTTTCTACTGTCGAAAATTTTAAATATCCCAGGGATTGCCTTTTCTATAGTAAATTTCTCACAAATTAATTTTTTACTGTCGCAAATTTTAAATACGCCAGGGATTGCCTTTTCTATAGTAAATTATTCAAAAAATATTTTTTTACTGTCGCAAATTTTAATTACGCCAGGGATTGCCTTTTCTATAGTAAATTATTCAAAAAATAATTTTCTACTGTCCCAAATTTTAATTACTCCAGGGATTGCCTTTTCTATAGTAAATTATTCAAAAAATAATTTTATACTGTCGCAAATTTCAAATCCGCCAGGGATTGCCTTTTCTATAGTAAATTATTCAAAAAATAATTTTCTACTGTCGCAAATTTTAATTGCGCCAGGGATTGCCTTTTCTATAGTAAATTATTCAAAAAATAATTTTTTACTATCGCAAATTTCAAATCCGGTAGGGATTGCCTTTTCTATAGTAAATTATTCAAAAAATAATTTTCTACTGTCGAAAATTTTAAATATCCCAGGGATTGCCTTTTCTATAGTAAATTTCTCACAAATTAATTTTTTACTGTCGCAAATTTTAAATACGCCAGGGATTGCCTTTTCTATAGTAAATTATTCAAAAAATATTTTTTTACTGTCGCAAATTTTAATTACGCCAGGGATTGCCTTTTCTATAGTAAATTATTCAAAAAATAATTTTCTACTGTCCCAAATTTTAATTACTCCAGGGATTGCCTTTTCTATAGTAAATTATTCAAAAAATAATTTTATTCTGTCGCAAATTTCAAATCCGCCAGGGATTGCCTTTTCTATAGTAAATTATTCAAAAAATAATTTTCTACTGTCGCAAATTTTAATTGCGCCAGGGATTGCCTTTTCTATAGTAAATTATTCAAAAAATAATTTTTTACTATCGCAAATTTCAAATCCGGTAGGGATTGCCTTTTCTATAGTAAATTATTCAAAAAATAATTTTCTACTGTCGAAAATTTTAAATATCCCAGGGATTGCCTTTTCTATAGTAAATTTCTCACAAATTAATTTTTTACTGTCGCAAATTTTAAATACGCCAGGGATTGCCTTTTCTATAGTAAATTATTCAAAAAATATTTTTTTACTGTCGCAAATTTTAATTACGCCAGGGATTGCCTTTTCTATAGTAAATTATTCAAAAAATAATTTTCTACTGTCCCAAATTTTAATTACTCCAGGGATTGCCTTTTCTATAGTAAATTATTCAAAAAATAATTTTATACTGTCGCAAATTTGAAATCCGCCAGGGATTGCCTTTTCTATAGTAAATTATTCAAAAAATAATTTTCTACTGTCGCAAATTTTAATTGCGCCAGGGATTGCCTTTTCTATAGTAAATTATTCAAAAAATAATTTTTTACTATCGCAAATTTCAAATCCGGTAGGGATTGCCTTTTCTATAGTAAATTTTACAAAAAAATAATTTTATACTGTCGCAAATATTAAATATCCCAGGGATTGCCTTTTCTATAGTAAATTATTCAAAAAATAATTTTATACTGTCGCAAATTTTAAATATCCCAGGGATTGCCTTTTCTATAGTAAATTATTCAAAAAATAATTTTCTACTGTCGAAAATTTTAAATATCCCAGGGATTGCCTTTTCTATAGTAAATTTCTCACAAATTAATTTTTTACTGTCGCAAATTTTAAATACGCCAGAGATTGCCTTTTCTATAGTAAATTATTCAAAAAATATTTTTTTACTGTCGCAAATTGTAATTACGCCAGGGATTGCCTTTTCTATAGTAAATTATTCAAAAAATAATTTTCTACTGTCCCAAATTTTAATTACTCCAGGGATTGCCTTTTCTATAGTAAATTATTCAAAAAATAATTTTATACTGTCGCAAATTTCAAATCCGCCAGGGATTGCCTTTTCTATAGTAAATTATTCAAAAAATAATTTTCTACTGTCGCAAATTTTAATTGCGCCAGGGATTGCCTTTTCTATAGTAAATTATTCAAAAAATAATTTTCTACTGTCCCAAATTTTAATTACTCCAGGGATTGCCTTTTCTATAGTAAATTATTCAAAAAATAATTTTATACTGTCGCAAATTTCAAATCCGCCAGGGATTGCCTCTTCTATAGTAAATTATTCAAAAAATAATTTTCTACTGTCGCAAATTTTAATTGCGCCAGGGATTGCCTTTTCTATAGTAAATTATTCAAAAAATAATTTTTTACTATCGCAAATTTCAAATCCGGTAGGGATTGCCTTTTCTATAGTAAATTTTACAAAAAAATAATTTTATACTGTCGCAAATATTAAATATCCCAGGGATTGCCTTTTCTATAGTAAATTATTCAAAAAATAATTTTATACTGTCGCAAATTTTAAATATCCCAGGGATTGCCTTTTCTATAGTAAATTATTCAAAAAATAATTTTCTACTGTCGAAAATTTTAAATATCCCAGGGATTGCCTTTTCTATAGTAAATTTCTCACAAATTAATTTTTTACTGTCGCAAATTTTAAATACGCCAGGGATTGCCTTTTCTATAGTAAATTATTCAAAAAATATTTTTTTACTGTCGCAAATTTTAATTACGCCAGGGATTGCCTTTTCTATAGTAAATTATTCAAAAAATAATTTTCTACTGTCCCAAATTTTAATTACTCCAGGGATTGCCTTTTCTATAGTAAATTATTCAAAAAATAATTTTATACTGTCGCAAATTTCAAATCCGCCAGGGATTGCCTTTTCTATAGTAAATTATTCAAAAAATAATTTTCTACTGTCGCAAATTTTAATTGCGCCAGGGATTGCCTTTTCTATAGTAAATTATTCAAAAAATAATTTTCTACTGTCCCAAATTTTAATTACTCCAGGGATTGCCTTTTCTATAGTAAATTATTCAAAAAATAATTTTATACTGTCGCAAATTTCAAATCCGCCAGGGATTGCCTTTTCTATAGTAAATTATTCAAAAAATAATTTTCTACTGTCGCAAATTTTAATTGCGCCAGGGATTGCCTTTTCTATAGTAAATTATTCAAAAAATAATTTTTTACTATCGCAAATTTCAAATCCGGTAGGGATTGCCTTTTCTATAGTAAATTTTACAAAAAAATAATTTTATACTGTCGCAAATATTAAATATCCCAGGGATTGCCTTTTCTATAGTAAATTATTCAAAAAATAATTTTATACTGTCGCAAATTTTAAATATCCCAGGGATTGCCTTTTCTATAGTAAATTATTCAAAAAATAATTTTCTACTGTCGAAAATTTTAAATATCCCAGGGATTGCCTTTTCTATAGTAAATTTCTCACAAATTAATTTTTTACTGTCGCAAATTTTAAATACGCCAGGGATTGCCTTTTCTATAGTAAATTATTCAAAAAATATTTTTTTACTGTCGCAAATTTTAATTACGCCAGGGATTGCCTTTTCTATAGTAAATTATTCAAAAAATAATTTTCTACTGTCCCAAATTTTAATTACTCCAGGGATTGCCTTTTCTATAGTAAATTATTCAAAAAATAATTTTATACTGTCGCAAATTTCAAATCCGCCAGGGATTGCCTTTTCTATAGAAAATTATTCAAAAAATAATTTTCTACTGTCGAAAATTTTAAATATCCCAGGGATTGCCTTTTCTATAGTAAATTTCTCACAAATTAATTTTTTACTGTCGCAAATTTTAAATACGCCAGGGATTGCCTTTTCTATAGTAAATTATTCAAAAAATATTTTTTTACTGTCGCAAATTTTAATTACGCCAGGGATTGCCTTTTCTATAGTAAATTATTCAAAAAATAATTTTCTACTGTCCCAAATTTTAATTACTCCAGGGATTGCCTTTTCTATAGTAAATTATTCAAAAAATAATTTTATACTGTCGCAAATTTCAAATCCGCCAGGGATTGCCTTTTCTATAGTAAATTATTCAAAAAATAATTTTCTACTGTCGCAAATTTTAATTGCGCCAGGGATTGCCTTTTCTATAGTAAATTATTCAAAAAATAATTTTTTACTATCGCAAATTTCAAATCCGGTAGGGATTGCCTTTTCTATAGTAAATTTTACAAAAAAATAATTTTATACTGTCGCAAATATTAAATATCCCAGGGATTGCCTTTTCTATAGTAAATTATTCAAAAAATAATTTTATACTGTCGCAAATTTTAAATATCCCAGGGATTGCCTTTTCTATAGTAAATTATTCAAAAAATAATTTTCTACTGTCGAAAATTTTAAATATCCCAGGGATTGCCTTTTCTATAGTAAATTTCTCACAAATTAATTTTTTACTGTCGCAAATTTTAAATACGCCAGGGATTGCCTTTTCTATAGTAAATTATTCAAAAAATATTTTTTTACTGTCGCAAATTTTAATTACGCCAGGGATTGCCTTTTCTATAGTAAATTATTCAAAAAATAATTTTCTACTGTCCCAAATTTTAATTACTCCAGGGATTGCCTTTTCTATAGTAAATTATTCAAAAAATAATTTTATACTGTCGCAAATTTCAAATCCGCCAGGGATTGCCTTTTCTATAGTAAATTATTCAAAAAATAATTTTCTACTGTCGCAAATTTTAATTGCGCCAGGGATTGCCTTTTCTATAGTAAATTATTCAAAAAATAATTTTTTACTATCGCAAATTTCAAATCCGGTAGGGATTGCCTTTTCTATAGTAAATTTTACAAAAAAATAATTTTATACTGTCGCAAATATTAAATATCCCAGGGATTGCCTTTTCTATAGTAAATTATTCAAAAAATAATTTTATACTGTCGCAAATTTTAAATATCCCAGGGATTGCCTTTTCTATAGTAAATTATTCAAAAAATAATTTTCTACTGTCGAAAAT
>CAWVNZ010001576.1:95863-156319 GCA_963930735.1 Dioctria linearis | reverse complement strand
GATGAAACAGTGTTGAAAAAAGTAAATTTTAGATTATCACATTCCAAAAACAATTTAAAATATTTTGTTAGTTTAGATAATTGGAAACTTCTGAGTATTGTAGGACTTTGATCCCACTTTACTAGAAAACATTGAAAAATTGTTTTTCGTGATCACTGACACAAAAAAATATATTTGTAAAAACTAAAAAAAAGAAAATCGTTTTTGCAATGTTATCTTTCGTTGGAAGTCTAATTTCTGTTCTAGCGATATACTCTAGAATGAATTATTGAGAGTAATTTGAATTTTGTTGAACTTTGACGCTATTTCCTTTAAAGAAAAAAAAATATATTCAGCAAAAAGATATTTCTTTTTCGGGATAATTTCACTTCTAACATGAATTGAGCGATATTTTCAAACCATAGTGAAAACAAATATCATACTCAGAAAAATAGAAATTTGTTGTGATTTGCTAGGTTTGGCAAAATTTAGCTTACCAGTATAGGTAGTAGTAATAATAATCTGACTCCTAAGTTGATATTTAATTACGAAAAAATATCATTAAGATTGACAGTATTACGATAACGTGAAAAAAATTGCAGGAATATTCGCAGCCGTATATCATCGAACAGCTGTTATAACATTTCACCAACAAAATATACACAGAAAGTTGATATTATTGGTATCACTCACTTTGGAAATTATGCTATTTACCTATTCAATGCATGTACTGTATTATTGAGTTTTGAGTAACTTTATAACAAAGTTTTGCATAAAATAATAGTTTACATTGAAATATAGTGATTATTTTTAGCATTACACTTGAAAACTTGAACTAGATAATCATTCATTCAATTAAACATGTAGCGAGGTCAAGAAGTCTTAGAGGAGTAGATATATAGAAATTGCCGAATATTAACGGCCCAAGAACGGAGCCCTGAGGCACCCCAGTTCATATGGGTGGAAGGCAGATGCACAATCGGCGTAAAACACATTTAATTATCTCCTTGTAATATACGATAAAATATATACACAACATACCTCCATTGTTAGAAAAATTAATAATTTTAATTAATAGAAGCTGCCAATTAAGCTTACAAAAGCTTTAGATATATCTTGAAGAACGAGCAGAAACTCTTATATCGTCATTAATCTAAAGTAAAACTGTATCACAACTGAAAGCTCGATTGAAGATGTGAGAAAGGACTTCCTATGAATATAAATGTGGTTGTTTGTCCTTACAAAATTTCAGTTTTAAGAGAACAAGTATCAGGATAGGGCTAGTTCTTCAGAGCTGGAAGTCATTTATCGACTTTTACCATCGAATTTATAGTGTTGAGCTTAGAATTATGAAAACCGGATTGTAAGATATCGGAAATAATCCACACATTCGACTGTCTGAAACTGAATTTTTAAAATTTAGTACCACGTGTAGATATTAAGTTTCAAATCCCATGGACTTAATCAAAAGAATTTCGGATGCATTAAAAAAAAATAAAGCAAAAGATAGTGTTGCACAAGATCATATTTTTCGAAATCATCTTTTTGACATAATGTTAGGTAATGTACAAAAAAAACTACTTTATCCTGCTCAAGTATAAAAAAACAATTCCAGATTTTCCATCTCTCGCACCACGTACCAAATATCCATTAGGATGGACTTTTGCTCAGCTTTTTTTTGTGTGGGGGTAATAACATAAAACATAGACCTTTGTGACTTTAGCAACGTTGGCACATATGGTGACCAGAACATATTTACAAAATGAACACTAAAGGTATACAGAGACAGGCAAAATCCCTTTTTCCTTTTTTTTGAAAATACATTATCATCGAGTGCTAAGGACCCAGACACAATAGCCCACAAATTGATAAAGCGAAACATTCGTTTGTGTATACTTTTAGTGAAAATCGATTACGTTTTCCTCACCTCTTGATTTCCAGAAGCCACTTAGCACTGCCGACCATCAAAACCGAAACTTCTATTTCACATTTCCTTTATCCAATCCAGTGAATAACTAGAGGATGTCTTCTAGCATCTTCACAAATAGAACATTCCCTTTTTGGTTGAGGTCACGTACATCTCTAATGCGACACGACCTTATTGATGATGACACTAAACAGATACTTCTTTGGCAAGAAGGAACTTTTTGCTGTTGATGGTTTTTCCCACACGATAGTCGAGTGCTTTTAATTCAGTAAAATCGTTGAAGCAATAAATTTTCTCTCACCGAAAATTTGATGATTCTGCCTTGGATAATTGAAAAATTATGCTTTCACGTACCGAACACACTTAGTTTTGTGTTTGCAGTAAAAATGGTCATTCAAAGTTCAACATTGTAATTGAAAAAGTAAGCAAGCTACCCTAAAACAAATTTGAGAAAAAAGACTCAAAATGCACGCTTTCTACTAAGAACATAGTGTGGAAAAGTGCATTTCTTAAATAAACCCCGAAAGACATACAAAAATTGTTCCACCATCACTGTCTACATGCACTTATTGGTCACAATTTTTGCGCTGTATGTCAACACGGAAAAATTGTCAGGCAAACAAAAAGCAATGAAAAATGGAGACTGGGGCCATGGATTCCTGTTAAATTTTAGGAACAGTTTCTCGACACCCCTTTTACTTTATTCAGAACTCTTTAAACAAGAGAAACGGGACAATGCAGTTACCCTTCAGCTGTATGCTAGTTATTAGCGTATGAGAACCCCTTTCAAGAGTGATGCACAAAAACAAAATGACAGCCGCCATGTTTATTCCCTTAAGGGGGCATCTTCAAGTACAAGCCAGTCTCTTGCTGTGTTGTTCAAATCGAAAAAATACCTTAAGAGCCCTAAATGCAAAGCAGAATGAAGAATGTCCTAAGTGTGCACTTTAAATTAGGGGCCCTAATCCCCAATATGCAGAGGCAAAAACTCCTTCCATACATACACTAGCCAATCGGAGCATTGTAAGGGATACGAACATTAAAAGCAGTTGTCTTTACCCAAGTTATGTACAAAAAGAGGGGGGGCTTACCAAGTGTAGACTGGTATTGTTATTATTATTTGCGAAAAATTTTAACCATTCACATGGAAATGATCCGTGTAGTGCGATGAACCTAGTGTGACGACGAATAGGCGGTAGCTCCCATATCACAATATGCCAGGAAAGAAGGGTTAATTTCAATATTGATATTAACCGGAAAGATGGCGTCAGCAGGATTATATTGTTCTTATTATGTTGGCTGCAAGTGGTAATGTATAGTAACGTCTTCCTCTAAATTGCAAACGTTATGTGTAGGTATGTTGGTATAGAAAAACCGCAAAATGTGTGTAAAGGTGAGAGTTTCAGTTTGCCATACACAATAAGCGACAATACTAAGTAGGTATAGTACGGCTTCCCTTTTGAAAGAAGTTCCGGCTTTAGCCTGTAATCGATATCTTTGTGATACGATGCCGAGTGCGCTTAATTAGCTTCATGAGCATTAGCCTACATAAATATCTTCTAGATTAGATGGTTAGGTGAAGGTAGGTATTAAGTTTCCAGGCAGTAGGTGTTTTTTTTCTTCTTCGTTTTTTTTCTGTACGATTGAAGGAGAATTTCCTTTACCTTAAATGCCACAAAGGGAAATGCAATTTTATGCGAATTAAAGAGAAAAGTCAAGTTGTATTAGAATGGATTTTTCTATCCCGATAAGTATTAGTCAAGTGAAATAACATTTAAAATCAAGTGAACTACGAGCACACATGGCTTTAGTTAAAGCTTATTGGATTTTTCTTTACGTTTAATCCTTCAAGGGTATTATTGGTCATTTACCATGTATATTACTGTATGTTCCAAAGAGATTTGTATTTGAAGCTTACATACCTATATAAAATTAAATAAATTTATATCAAATAAGGGCCTTTAAAGAGAACCTTGAGGTACTCCGCATTGTATATAATTTACAGAGCTGGTGAGGACAGCAGAATAGAAGATTTCATTTGAAACAAATACAATGGCGTATAAAACTAAATATTTGAAGCTATAATTTTGCATAATTAGCGTGTAATTTACTTATAGACCAACCTGGTGTATTTATCATTTTGTAGCTTTCAAGGTCAATGTCTTAAGGCACATTTTCAATATCATATGTTACGAGATTTTCTGGACATCCAGGCTCATAATCTGCAAGGTTCTGCCCCCTGTAGAAATTGTATACCATCTCAAGCAGGCTCTATGCCCAGTATTAGGGTTTGATAAAACTACCAAAATCTCAGTGAAGTCAAAACGAAAGCATAAACATTTCATATTGCTATGATTAACTCCTTATTTTACATGGTATCTCTCCGTATAACTTGGTTACATTAAGATATTTGAAAATTAGTCCCAGCTTACATACATATATCGAAAAAATAGACATGACTCAATTTTTATTTTAAAAGTCGAAAAAAAATTTTGCATGCGATACAGTCGTCGTACATATCAACCTCTGTAATTGAATTTTCATCTTTCTGACTAATGCTACTGATGAGTTCTTGTTACGTAGATGACCAAAGCCATGAGCTCAAATTTGCTGAGTGGAAGTTCTTATGGAAAGTGATTGAAGGGGTTGTCTCACAAGTCACTCTCTCAGTGGACCACTGCTCGGCGGAAGGGCTCAAGAAGTTAAACTTCAAGATTAACTTCCTTTTTGGGCAGGTGCCGCTTAGACCGAAAAGAGACAAAAAACTGCAAAAGGAGCAAGGAAGAACAAGGTGCCGAGAAAATGGACGTGGCTGAATCAGAGCCACCAAGGGCGATACCCCAATTGGGAACACCAAGATAGGTTGAGAAAGTAGCCACAACTACCGGTGGGCTTAACACCCTGGTAATTGTGATACTCTAAACCCCAGAAGTGAGCAACAGGCTGACCAGTACTGCTGGAGAGTAGGCTGTGGTTAAATTAAAACCGCCGAGCAAAACCACAGTACCTCCAAGCTTCTATTTAAAAGGGCCAAAGACCTTATAAGGAGACCAAGGGGTGAAAACTGGGAAGGGCTCGAAAAGGGGAACGAAAAAGAGTCCCAAAAAATGAGGTCATTCTTAATGACAGAAAGCAGGAAGATTGATTAGGGGTGGTATAGACATAACAGTCCTGCAAGAACCCTGGCTTCTTCGAAGTCAAGTGAAAGGGGTTCCGACTAAACAAGGTAAGTTAATCTATGATAGGAACCATGCCACCCCACGGATGGCAATGCTTTTTAATCCTAATATTAACTTCCTTCCTATTACAGCAATAATCTCTCGGGATCTAGTGACTGCCCTAGTGGAAGTGCCAAAAGACAATGGCAAACATGAGGTGGTAACGGCCTCAGCCTACTTCTCGGGTGATATGGATCCACCTCCTCCAGAGGAAATTACAAAACTTCTGGCTTTCTGCCAAAAAAGGAATAACTCCTATGTCAACCGACGAGCTAAGTACCTTTTTGACTATTTAGTTTAAAATAATATAGACATGCCATTGCAAACTGCCATGTCTCAAGCCAGGCCTCAATATCGGACCATAACTATATCAGGTTCGATATTAAGCCCTCCTCTATGCAAAAGAAGGAAATAAGTGTTCCATGTTTCACTGATTGGAATTAATGCAGAGAATACATAAGAATGGGTCTAGAGGAGCTCGAAAACGGCCAAATTGAGAGCCGTCTGGATCCAGACCGTATCTCCTCCCATAAGCATAATCATCTGCTCCTATGAACAAAGTTGTCCTGTTAAACAAAGGGAAACAACGCGAGCTGTGCCCTGGTGGAACTAGATAGATTAAGAGCCAACTCTAGGAAGCTCTTCAGCAAGGCGAAAACAACAGGTGCTTGGAATGAATACAAGTGCGCCGTGACTGAGTACAATAAAGTGCTTAGGAAATCCAAGAGAAGAGCTTGGAGAAATCTCTGCGAGGGTATTGGTGATCTACCCACAAGTGCAAGACTTCAAAAAGATCTCTCTAAGGATCACAACAATAGTATCGGCCTTCTACAGAAAGTCGATGGCAACTAGACGAGTATCCGGGAATAAACAATAAATTTGATATTACAAACTCATTTTTCCGATTCGAGAGTTATGCAAGATGACGACGAAATTCCAAGGAAAGTTAAATGGGCCGTCAACTTCTTTAAGCCATTAAAATCGCCTGGAGCTCATGGCATCTTTCCAGCCCTACTTCAACAAGGGCTGCATTACCCAAATCCTACCGTCCGATCAATCTAACTTCATTTCTCCTAAAAACAATGGAGAAAGGGTTAAAAAATTATATTAGGAGCGGTGCACTCAAGCGATCACCGCTGCACCCAAACCAACATGCTTACCAAGCAGGAAATTCTACCACAACTGCCCTACATAGTTTTGTCCAAGGACTAGAGAACGTAGCAGAGGATAAAGAGACAGCCCGATGTGCATTCCTAGACATAGAAGGAGCGTTTGACAATACCTCTTTTGAAGCCATTGAGAATGCAGCTACCAAAAAGGAATCGAACCTTCCGTGATAAAATGGACAAAAGCTATGCGCGAAAGCCGGAGAATCACAGCTAACCTGGGGGAGGACTCTATTACAGTAGTGGCTGCCAAGGGATGTCCCAAGGTGGGGTTCTGTCCCCTCTATTACGGTCGTTAGTTGTAGATGATCTCCTACAGAAGCTAACCAACTCCTGCTATAACAATCAGGGATATGCGGATGACCTGGTGATTACAATTAGGGGCAAATATGATCAGGTAATCTCTAATCCATTGCAAAATGCCCTAAACATAGTTTGCAACTGGTGCCAAACAATGGGACTTCGAGGCAATCCTGATAAAACAATAGTTCTTCCCTTCACGAGAAAAAGGAAGCTTTATTTACAAGCACCATCTCTTGAGGGAGCAGAAGTGGAATTCTAAAAGGAAGTCAAATATCTAGATACTACCTTAGATAACAGACTAACCTGGAACTCTCACTTAAAAAAGTACTAGGTAAAGCTACAGTGGCATCGTGGACATGCCGCAGGCTTTTTGGCAAAACTTGGGGTCTTAAACCAAAAATGAGTCTGTGGTCATACAGCTCTATCATAAAACCCATGGTCACATACGCCTCACTCGATTGGTGGCCAAAAATAAAACAAAGACCGCTTCAAGCTAGTTTGCAAAATCTACAGCGGCTTGCATGTCTAGGAGTAACTGGTGCCATGCGTATCTGCCCAACTACGGCCCTAGAGGCTATGTTGGACCTGCTACCCTTACATTTGCATATTAGGCAGCAGGCGATACTTAGTGCAATCAGGTTACAACGGGCAAACCTACAAAGTACAAATAATTTAGTTGGCCACCTGAAAGTCCTCCAAGATTTTATAGAGGACCCGATGGCTTACCCAATTTCAGACGAAACGCCATAAATTTGACACACCATTTAAGGTCATCTTGGGGGACCGTCAACAGTGGCACACGTGGGACGTGCCCTTTGGAAAACGATCTCTTAAATGGTACACGGATGCGTCCAAAATTGAAGGTAAAGCGGGCGTGGGCGTACATGGGCCAAGGTGCCATCTTGCAAAGGCACTGGGGGCCTCACCAATCATTTTTCATGCAGAAATTAACGCCATAGAACTTTGCCCTCGCGAAGTAATCCACAATAATATGCGTGGAGCGAAAACATACATAATATCAGACACCCAAGCAGCACTTAAAGCGTTAAACTCGTTTACCTTTGAGTCTAAGCTGGTCTGAGACTATCTTACTGTCTTGAAGAAACTGGCCGAGACAAATAAGGTGACATTGATCTGGGTACCAGGACATGAACGCATTATGGGGAACGAGATTGCGGACCGTCCATCAAAGGAAGGAGCCAAATCTCCGTATATTGGCCTGAGCCTGCCTATGGACACTCAAAGAGTCACCTCTCAGTTCAGATCAGGCTTTGGGAGGACAGAACTAAGAATGAATACTGGGAAAATACCCCGGGGCTGAGACAAGCGAAGAGGCTTATAATGTATTCGCAACAGAGGATAAAAGAATTCCTCACACATAGCAGGAGGGAGATAAGGCTGGGCATTGCCCACTTAGATACCATCTTAAGAAGATGGGTAAGGCCGATTATGAGACCTGCCGATTCTGTATGGAAGACGATGAATCCGCTGAACATGTCCTGTTTGACAGTAAAGCTCTGTGCCGCATAAGGCTAAGACATCTAGGAAAGGCATTTCCATTGCCAGAGGATGTCGGAAAATGGCTCCCAAGAATATTATAAGCTTTATCAAAGATCTTAAGTTCGAATTGGTGCCCTAGGGCATTTAAGGGTAATGTCACAAAAGATCTTATAGGTCGCAGTGACAAGATGAGAGGCAGAAATCCTGTCTGCATCCCCGTAATTAATAATAATAATAATAACACAAAATAATAATATTGCTGCCTATCAATTAAGCGATATTTTATTATTAGCGTAAAAGGATAAAAGTATCGTTACCGTATTAAGCACATACGACACCTCGGGTGTAAAAACTATACAAAGAAGATTAAAATAAAGTAGCACTGTCAACGTAACCAAGCTAGAAGTTATTATAAATTACAATGTAAATATGGGAGGTGTCGATAGGGCTGACCAATATGAAAGTTCATATTGTTTTATGAGAAAATCATGTAAATGATGGAGAAAATTATTTTTCTGGGGAGCACAGGTATGCGCAATTAATAGGTAGTTTTATCTTTATAAGCTGCCAGCTATAAAAGAAAACGAGACGACTATATCACATTTTATTTTCATCCGGAAATTGGTGGAACAATTTGTAGGAGAGATTCGTAATGGAGCATCTTCAAATCAAGTATACCATCATCCTCAGATAAAGCGAAAAAGTTCAATGGCAAACTGCATGTATTGTGGCACTTTGAAGATGTGAAGTTTATAGAATATATAAAATAAGGGCGGAAGATACCAAGCTAATTATTTGTATCGCACATATACTCAAAAACCGGAGTTTCATATTGGAGACTGCTTTGAAATGTACCACGCGATGGCGCGATGAAGAACTATAAAATATAGTTTTTACATCAAATTAAAACATAAATTAATAAATTTTAATTTTCTTTCATAATCTTGTATGTTATCTAATAATACAGTACTATTTATTCATCGAAAGCTAATTCCGACCAGCAAGACAGTTAAGTACAAACTTAATACGACTACAGAGGGCTAACGGCTTGTGCACAGTCACAGTTAACTTTTACGGAATGCCTTATATGTTTAGGGTTAATAATGCCAAACTCTCTGTCAAAATTTTAATAACTATCGTTTTTGATAGGGGTATTTGAATCGATCTCGGGAGACTTGTACTCGCAAATCACCTCTGGATAACAATTTTATGTTGCCGCTATTTATTAAACATTTCAGTTTTGATCTGTGATTTACTGCATATCTTGTATTTGTCTGCAGTCAAGTAAGCGATTGTTTTTTTTTTATCAAACAACATCTAATTTATATTAATAGAATTTTTATGAAAACCAATTAACAGTTTCGAGTTGTGTAAATGTTCCGATTTCAAGCTCCATTATTTGAATGAAATATTTCGTAAAATATGTAGTTGCATTACCAGATTTTTGCATACCAATTTTTGGTGGTCTAAAAACTAAAACGTTTTCTTTAAGGTTTGTTTGTTAATTGCTTCAAACATTTTTGCCGTTATTTTTGGGTGACTCTTAAGAATGAATAGAAAAATATAAGATTTTTGATCAGATATATTATATTAAGAAGTTCGCTATTAGTGCACTGCAACAAACTCATTTAGGATAGCATATGTTCTGCCCAATGAGAACACTCAAAAGAAAATATCAATAAGGATGTGGACTGTAAATGATAACGCCGGGGAATATTTTATAGTCAGTGGTTTATAGAACGCACGTAAAACTTAAGTACAAAATTACAACTATAACGAAAATTAACCGAATTCAATTTCACGACGGTTAAGAACTAAACTTCAATAGATTTAAAAAAAAAAGGTCACTTATTCACTACACAATAATAATTTTATTCTCAGTATAAATAACACTGTCAAAGTTGATACAACTTTGACCAATGGCAATTATATATGTATGTATGTATAAATATATTACTCAATATGAATCAAAAAATGTACTCACCAGTATAAAACTATGGAATCGACTTTATGGCGTTGGTAATTAAATAATTAGTGATTATCTTGTTCTAGTCGTTCCCCGGAACAAGATACTTTACTTCAGTCGAGACCCAAAGCAAAGTGGTATTAGTAGTGTTTATTCTAGTCGGTACCCAGAATAATGATCTTTATCTCAGTCGAGACCCAAGGTAAAGGTTTGAGTTAGTCTGTGTTATTCTAGTCGCTACCCAGAATAACTATCTTTATCTCAGTCGATACCCAAGATAAAGGTATTAAGTTAGTAGACTTTATTCCAGTCGAGAACCAGAATAAATATCTTTATCTCAGTCGCTACCCAAGATAAAGTTGTTATTAGTAAGATTTATTCCAGTCGAGACCCAGAATAAATGTCTTTATCTCAGTCGTTACCCAAGATAAAGTTAATTTGTTAATAATTTTATTTAATTACACTCGCCAAGTCGAATTCCAAAACGATGCACAATCTATGAGAGCTGGATACTAAAAGAGAAGATTCAAATTGGCCTGCGACTTATATTGCCTCTGAATTGCGCACGGCTCCAACAAATTATTTTACTTTGCGCATAGTAACCAAAGTACGTTGACCTTTGCAGCTGTGCGTAGGTAGCAACAGAAAAGTCCGTTGACCTTAGCAGCTGTGCGTAGGTCAGAAGAGTACATTGACCCTAGCAGCTGTACAAAGCAACTGGAATTTTGTGCATTTTTTGTTGCCGTTCCTAATTTTGCCTATCTAAAGCTATTAAGATTATAATTATACAATAAGATACCTATTACAATATTGCTAAGTTGTTATTTTAAAGATTCATTTAAATGTACAGATTACATAATCTAATTCCATTAATTCGCGCACTGTTAGCGAAAACAAGTTACTTTTCTCTTATTGGATTGTGTCCCGGATTTGTTTATGTGGAATGTAGCCATGAGGTGTTGATTGTTATCTCCACTAAAAACTGCCTTATCGATATGCTTGTAGGTAGGTATACATCGTTTCGTTCCCAACCTATTTTCAATGATTAGAAAAACTTGGAATTAAAAACTTTTAAACTATTTTACTTCTAGGTGGCTATTTAATGTTGGTTTGAACAGCATAGATGTCAACCGTTCTCAATGTTATTTAAACGGATTACTTTAAATAACTTTCAAAGCGGCTCTGCACCAATTAATTTTTTTTCTTGTTGGAAATTATGAAATGTTAACCTGCAATATTTCTCGCATTTTTTTTTTTTTTTTTTGTGAATGAAATTGATTTTATATGTGATTCCTGGACAAATATTGATAATGCAATTATGAATACATTCAGAACAATTAAACTGAACATTTTTAATGAGAAATCCCTAATTAAGAAAA
Organism: Dioctria linearis; assembly: GCA_963930735.1. NCBI lineage: Eukaryota > Metazoa > Arthropoda > Insecta > Diptera > Asilidae > Dioctria > Dioctria linearis. The sequence goes on along the minus strand of CAWVNZ010001576.1, from coordinate 144,881 downwards.
AAAAATTATTTCTTTCCAATTTCGAACCACTCTCTGCCAGAAATTCTATGAAATTAGAATTTTAGAACGATAAGAGCACTTGTACAAACTGTAAGCAATTTAGAATCATTAAAAACAACGAACCATTTTATAGAATGGCAAATGATATAAAAATTGTGTATGATAATTGAAACAATAATAATAAAAACACAAACAATAAGTTTCGAATACAGTATACGCGTGTAAAAGAAAAGGACAAGCGACACCTATTATGTAGAAATGGATATCTCAAATAAAAGTACGGGCATGAACAACTATAGGTTCGAAAAGGACAAGCGACACCTATTAGAAATGGATATCTCAAATAAAAGTACGGGCATGAACAACTTTAGGTTCGAAAAGGATAAGCGACATCTATTGGTTCGAACAGTAAGCAACTTTAGATTCGGAGAATCGACATTTCTGGAATGGTATCTTCGGGAAACTTCCTGGACAATTTGTACATCAATTGTCACCAGTAGGGCGGGTCCTGCCTTAGCCACTGCAGTAAATACAAGTAAAAATAGGTGCCAGCATTTTAACTGGATTGCCATAATTTGAAGTACAGTTAATTGATAATTGTTTGTGAATTTTATAATAGGAAAAATAGAGTGAAATAAAATTTAGTTATATCAGAAAAATTGTGTTTTAAATAACGAACTAAGGCCACGCTCGGAACAGTATAGTAAAAACAATTCTAATAGCTTTCAACTATGCCTTTGCATCTATCAACTGACTTCGGTACATTAAAATAGATAAACAACAATCAATAAGGGCCTTTTACTTTGTATATGAGTCATTCTATAACAAATCGAGCAAAAATTACACAAAGTGTGACAGGAACATCGATAACTTTTTTGAAATTTTATATATTTAGAGGATGTGTGAAAATAAAAACGCAAATTACAAATTTTCACTAAAAAATGGATATTTTGCGAGCCATAGCATTTTTAAAATTTCCCAAAAATGCTGTCCTAGTCTTCTTTAAAAATTCATATGTATTTTCCTGTTCACGCTAGATAAGTGAAATATGGATCATTTGAAACGCAGAGAGATCAAATTATCTTGAAAAATATCTGCTTAAAAATATATTAGCAAAAGCATGTCAAGGATAAGGATTTTATCTTTGTCTTTGGATATCCTGGAAGACGTAATTTGATTTCATTATTTTTTATTTTTAACCATAAATTATCCTCCAAAACTTAACTTGGGGTCTTAACGTAATCAAGCAGAGAATCACCAAGCTTGTAATTGCTCACAATAAATGAAGATTTGATGAAAATTTCTATAAAAATTTATGAGTTTCCTGTATTTGTCTAAATTATAATAATGATGGCAAATAATCTTAAATTTTATGGCATTTCTAGCGTGTTTAAAAAAAACTATATTCAACTTGATTTGCACTTATGTACATATATGTACTATTTGTCATGTTTCTAATAACTATTTATTTCCCTTGCCGGCCGCTATCCTGAACCCATAACTGCTTTCCTTTTGCATTATCCCTATCATAAACTCATGAAATCTATACCGTTTCGTATTACCCTTGTAACCGAGAAGAATTAGCATATTCTTAACATCAAGGAAGCCGGCCGAGATTTCATTTGCTGTATCATAAATTATTGAAGTCATTTTCGATTTATAATTCTTTTAGAGTTACATATATGCTTGAATCCTGGAGAAGTAACTTGCTCAACTATCAGAAATGCATTCGTCTTTGAATTGACTTCTACAGATCTTTCCGAGACTTGTAAAATTGTGATCGCACTAACTGCCTAATCTAAATGAAACCCCCAATCTATTTCGTCAATACTACAATATCTTTTATGCAACTTTCATACTTATATCAGCGATCATTATATGAATTTGCCTTCGGCTATAGGTTTTTTAAAAACTAAGCTTAAAATAGTGTGGTGTACTGAGAAAATGCTGCACTCTCCATTTCTTCAACGAGCAGCTAATTTACCTTGCAATGCCACGCTCGCCATCACTGTGTAATAACATATAACTATAATTCTGTGATCAACACTTTAATCCAGGTTATATAAATTGGTAAAAAAGTTGAGGTTCAGTGCTCTTCCGTATCTGTAAATTATGCAGAAGACATCTATAGAATTTTGTAGGTAGCAATCGTCCATGTAAAAGCAGGCACTTCAGTAATTCCTCAAAGAAATGTCGTAGAAGCTGCGAAAAACAAGTAAACTTTCCATGATTCCATGAATAATTCAACGAAAACTATAGGAGAAACGAAATATCACCACTAAAATAAAAAAATTCAAAAGTCCACGTACCTAGAGTTGAAAACAAATTAGCGGATGTTGATTTCAGCAACAACATTTTCTGGCGTACATAGTTTGAGAAGTTCGTTTCATAATATGCTGCAAACACTGCAAATATTTACAGTAAGTTTTTTTCTTTCAAGTGCACGAGTATGTAGACAAGAAAACCTTAGTTTTTTAGCAAGATTAATACGCCATTCGAAATTAGTACGAAATACTTTCATCACTTATGTATGGGCAAGAAACTCAGTGGTGATTAATGTGGCGATCAAACAAGCTTGGACAAAAACTGTAATTAAAAATTTAATTGAGCACAGTATGAATTGTTTCTTCAGTAATTATACGATACGAAAAGTTCCATATTTAAAGATAGAATTCAAAAGCCAAAAGTGCTCTGAAAAAAGTTTCAGATTTACTCAACATCAACGAATAAGAAATACAAAAACAAAAATTTTAAGTACGGACTTTCACCATGAATTTCGTCAGGTCACAACGAAAAAAAAAATTGATCCAGGTAGTGATGAAGTATGTGCAAATAAATAGGAATATTTTAAATAAAATTAGAGACTAATCAACGTAGATAGTTTCAAAAGCAAATTTTTGTTTTATTTTTAATAATCAAATTACCTGCAGCTATAATTCCGAGTTCAGAACGAGATGCTCACTTACTGGGAATTGCCGATTCCAATTCATTATTCTTTTCCACTATTTTAGTTCCCAACTTCGAAGTATTTCTACGGCATACGCACGAATTTTCAAATAGAAACATGATCCTTACTAAGCTCTGGGGAAATCTTTAATTATGTCTACGATTTATACATATTTGACATGAAATTTTCCAACTGCTTTATTCTCGACAAAAAATTGTTTCGTAAAAATAAAAAAACCTAGAAAATTGCAGCAGCAAATAATTTTACATCATTCTACTCCGTTAGAAACCTTAGTGTTAATATTTTATGAATAATATATAAATAAATCCTTACAAAAGTTAATATAAACTTTATAGCTTTGACTTTAATAGATTTCTACATAAATAGAGTATAAAATTAATACCATGAATTTATACATATTTTATCTATCTTTATCTTTTATCCAACTTTATATCACTTTAATAAGAATTAACATAAACAAATTCAAAATAACTATAACATAAGGAGGAAATTAATATAGCCTCATAAAAATTTATATTAATAGTGAATAATTTTTTAACGACTTAATATTGGGTATGTTTTCCTTGCTGTTTGATGACCTCACATATCCTGTTAGGCATCGAATTAAATAATTTTCGGAGAATTTCAATGGGTATTTTAATTCAAACTTGTCTCATCCTATTTTTTAACACCTGAACTGAGTGGGATTGCTTTCCGTTTTTGTATACTTTACGAGAAATTATTTTCCATAGGTTTTCTATGGGGTTTAAGTCTGGGCTACAAGCTGGCCAATCTGAAACGTCAATTTTTCTTTCAGCAAGCCAAGCCTTTGTCAGTTTTGAGCTGTGTATTGCATTGTATTCGATTGTGTGTTAAATTGTATTCGAGCATTTCCACGTAGTCTTCGGAATTCATTTTTGTCGAAATCCAAGCTAGAGGAATCTTACCATCAGACACATCTCTGCTCTTGGGTTATACCAATAGCATTGTCAACCATCTGGACCATCCAGGTTGAACTTTTTCTCATCTGAGAAAAGTACATTCTTCCACTCATGTGCTCAAGACATGTACTTTTTCGCAAAAGTTATCCAATTTTCAATGTTTCTGGTAGTTAGTTTAGGTTTTTGTATATTCTTTGGACATTCTGTTTGTGAATGATCCTTCACGATCTGCCGGCCACGTCGCGTAGTCACTGATAATTCCAGATCAACAGGAATTTCCGAAGATGTCATATGTTTTTGTAATGTACGGTGCGAACGGTCCTATCATCTATTTTGTTTTTCGTCCCATTTTGTGCTTTATGCCATAATTCTCTCGTAATTTGAAGAAATTATCTATTACTTTGGGCGACCGTTTCCATTTTAAAGCAATAGCACGATTATACATTCCACAGACCTTGTATGCCCTAGTAGCAGATAATTCTTCTTTGATTAGTTGCTTTCCCCGTCCCATTTTGGATATCTTGAGAAATAATATATTTCAATTGTAAATAATACTCTACTGAAATCAACTAACTCAACAAAACTTCAAAAAGTACAATTGAAAGGCAAAAACCTAATATTTAATGATTTTTAATCACTGAGGCTATTCAAATTTCCTCTTCGAAATACACCACAGAACTGAAAAATTAGGAAATTCTGTGCGAGGTTATTCCTCTTTTACTGTCTATAAAAAAAAAACAATAGACAAAAATTTCCTTTTTTTAACCTTCGAAACCCATGTATCCCCTTAAACGGCTTTTGTTCATAATTCTTTAACACAAGAAGCATATAAAAATACACATTTTTTTCGAAATGGCTTATCTATCTACTTTTCTGAAGACGCACACCACAGATAATATGTTTTATTTAATATTTATTCAATCGAAATGTTAAAAATTATAAGCATTCTTCATTTATTGAAACTTTATACACCATTACTTTATTTATAACCCCCAGTTTGATACGAATTCAATTAGAAATGAAACTGACGAAGAATAGCATCCCAACTGCATCTTGTTCTCCTTTCAATTAAGCTGAAAAGGAACACGAACTATTCAGAACACAAATTTAATTCTCAAATCAAATGATAAGCTTTGCAGACCTGCAATTAGTAGTTTAAAATCAAATACAAAAAAGAATATATAATTTAATACAGACAAAAATTTTATTTGAATCAAAATCAATTTCAACAAAGCTTTTATGGAATCAATTGATTCTGCATTCAATTCCAACCGAAAAAGTGCCAGTTTATGTCCTTAAAACAAATTGCGTTATGAAATTGTTGACTTAACCATGATTTATTAAATTTTCGACACTTTTTATATCAAACAATATGATTTGTTGATTTCAACAGTAATATTTCTTTGAGTGTAAGTGGAATGCTCCTTACGGCAGTGGCGGATCCTGGGAGGGAGGGGTGTGGTGGGGGGTCCTTGGGTGTCATACCTCCCCTTAAGAAATTAAAGTAAAAATATCAAATTAAGTGAGTTATATGAAGAAATAGATTTTTTATATTACATTTTTTTTTATATATAATTCAACTTCAAAAAATTATTCAAAATATTTTTATTCCAAAACTTAAACAAATAAAAATTAATTTCAATGAATATTATTGTATGCATGTGATGTATGTGTATAGATTTTTTTCAGAATTTGATTTTGGGACCTGAACTTTGATTAATCCGAAACCCTTGAGAAATGCTTCTCAAGCAACGAAACAGACTCCCTCAGCGTTCTTATGTAAAACCACTGACATGTATAATATGGACTGACTACGTCCATAGAAATACAGTGCAGAAAGTGGGATCCCTTCTATATAGCGATTTATTTCGGCCTAAGATCCAAGGACCAATTGAGACAGAACTGTAAACAACAAATAAATAAGTGACATCGTCGAAATAAATGTTTTTAAATTAATTATTTCGTTTAATTAGTGATAAAAATTGTTTTACCAAAGGCAATCTATTCAAAAGTACTCTAAAGATATTCGAAAGATTTTATTAAAATCAGTTTTCGAGCAGTCCATATTATATATTCCAGTGTGTAAAACTGAGAAAAGTTTGGTTTGAGTGACTCCAGAAACTTGCACCCTAAACTGCTATTCTATTAAAAAATGACTTTTGTAAAAAAAAAAGTATACTAAAGAATGACACATCCACACCGCTGAATGCGGAAGCCTTCCTAGTACCTCACTACATTACCGCGGTGGCTAAACTAAGCAACTTACGGCGCTGGGTATGTTTTTTTTCAATTTAATTTGTAAAATAATGTGCCCCCCCCTAAATTTTAACACTAGAGCCGCCACTGTTTATGGAGCAGCACATGCGTATGGGGATCAGACAAACACATATTAGAGTTGGAATGGCATCACTGCCGTACTGTGCTGTAAGACTATGAGGGGACAAGGATTACAAGGATATTCTTTTAGGCTGATTTTACTTCTTTATTGCTTCTACTATTAACTAAATGGCATCCACATTTTTAAAGCCCAGAAATAGTTTCTTGCAATATCATAAAACAGGGAGGGAGCATTATTTTTTATAGAAATTTATAGAATCACACGGTATTGTGGCTCACTTCTAGGATTCCAAGGAGATACGATAATAATCGTCGAGTCGAGTCCTGATCCTCAACTTAAATCTTAGATCATATTCAGAAAACGTCCCCCATCACATCCAAAAATTGAACGAGATACGTGATATTAGGTATCCACTCTTTGCCATATATTTTTAAGCTGATCAAAGATATTATTTCGGAGGAAAGATAAAATGTTCGTTTTGTAATATCAATCAAATATTTGACCGATATAGAGGGAACGGCCTCACAATTGATCATTTCACTTTAGATTGCAACATCCACCAGGAACTTTGCTATATAGTAGGCCTTATAATAAGATATTAATAGTCAGCTGAAAATCTATCATGTGGTGGAGATTACTTTTACACGAAATAGGTAGGTATTTCTGTATGTAAAATTCAAAACTGAAAATTTAAAATATTGATAAGAAAGCATTACGCTTCGGTGTAGATTATTAATAATAGAAAATCTCCATGAGCCATTCAATTCAAATGTATTTTTTATTAACCTATTTAAAACCCTTTACCAAAAGGTGGACATGAAATAATCACTGCGACAAGATAAATCGACAATTATCCAAGGCTCTCTTACACACGAATGCTTAATAATTTAAGACACATGTCACAAATTTTGCACCACCACCACCATCATCACCACCGTTCGCTTCAGCTATTGATAACACATAACCAACTTCATTCATTAATAATCCTCACCATTCCATGAATAATTTATAGGATGAGGTTATCCCACCTTCAGGCTTGACCATTTCCCGCCCATTGAAAACTTTCATCCACATAATAATTTCTACAGTTTATATAGGTAGGTACCATACGTATACCCGCTTACACCTTCATTTTTCCAAAAGCTCACCTATAGCCTGGCTCAACATATATAGTAATTAATGAAGTTATACACTGGAATAGACTGAGCCGGGTTTCTGCCCATCATCAAACTTATCCCAGAAAGGAAGGGAGCTTTATAGATGATTTCGAAAAGTTTGAAAGTCATACTAGCTAGCCTAGGTGTAGTATGTAGGTACAGGGAAAACTTTGTTCAAAAATGGGGGACAAAGGAACCAACCATCTTGAAAAATTATGGGCCAATTCCGGCCGTATATGATGATGAAATATGAGAACTTTTGTATATGCACCGCCCTTCTACAATTGTAGCCGAGTCCGGGTTGCCTATAATAGCACAGGAAGGGAACGCATATGAGCGTCATTATACTGCAGAGAGATTTTCCGGTAGCTCACAATGAATGTTGTTGGGTTTGTTGAAATGAAGCAAATTTTGAATGATGTGCAACAATCCGGCCAATGGAGTGCAACAAAGCAGAAGAAATTGAGCTTCCTTTTGTGAATGCCTTCGGAATAATCAGAGCGTAAGCTTTTGTGAACGAAAATAAAACGATATAGAAACAAGGAAATGAACAGCTCCCCGGGGCTGGAGTGCACTTTCACATAATTACTGGATTTTGGACCCTTTTACGTATACTACAGGTTCTTGCAGGATGGCCTGTTTAGTTAGTTAGTTGGTTGGTTGGTGGGCGATGCCCATTCTATATGATAAGAGTTATTAAGAAAATTTTAATTAGGCATCGTCGATTCTATAAGGGAACGGCAGAACATCAAAGGATGGAGAACTTTTGATTAATAAAAGAAGAAAAAAATTGGGGTCTTTTCAATAAATACTTATATGGACGCCGGCGGTTGAGAGTATGGTCGACAGGATAAATTGAATGGTCAATAGATTATAATTTTTTTTTTAAAGGGGTGACATTGTATTCGAAAAATCATTCATTACCCGAATGATGATGAATAAAACAAAGTATTCAAAGCATTTACGCTTGAATCGTCACATAAGAAGAGACAAGTCCACTTGCAAATATGTAATAGAACCAGGTCAATATAGGCACTGCGAACTGCCATCTCAATTATGGTCTTATTGATATTTTAATGATGGATGTTCCTATAGATAATAATATACGGCCAAGCAGGCTGGCAATTAAGGAAATCATCGCAACTATATGCATACATTTTTGGGATATGTGTACTTCAGGATATTTTACTCATACTACAGATGTTAGTAAGAAATGAAAGTAGAAATAAATATTAGAAGTAAATAGAATTTTAGACCACTAAATTTATCAACTGGAACAAACTTACATTAACTCTTTCATTTTGCTCACAAGAGGGTACAATTATTATTACTAAAATGGGAGCTGTAGACAGAGATACCGCCTCTCACTCCGATCTCTAAGACTTTTTGTGACATTACGGATAGGTCCGCTAGCGTGCTCATTCGAACATAAGGTTCTTAACAAAATATATAACATTCTATGGAGCTATCCTTGCAAAGTCCGCTGACAATGCCTTTTATAAATGTTTTACCCTTATGCGGCCCAGAGCTTCATAGTCACAGAGTTCGTGTTCAGCAATCTCAACGTCTTCCATTACCCATCTTTTAAAGATGATACCTAAGCGGATAATACCCTGTACATAGGCCCATTATGATCCTTAATTCCTTCCTGCTGGAGCGTGAGGAATACTTTTGACCTGTGCTGCGAATGTACAATGAACTTTACGTAATGAACTTCTTCAACTGTCTCAGCCCTTGGGTATTTTCCCAGTGTTCCAATTTAATTATGTCTTCCCAAAATTCGATTTGTGCTGAAAGGAGATATCTGGCTCCTTCCTTTAAAAAATAGTCCGCAATCTCGCTGCCCTTAATGCATTCAAATCCTGGCGCCCAAACCAACATAACGTTATTTGCTCTGGCCACTTGCTTCAGAAGACTAAAACAGTCCTTGATAAGTTTAGATTCAAAGGTAAGCTAATTTAACGCTTTAAGTTCTTGGTTGTCGCTTATTATGTATATTTTTGTTCCAAGCATATTTTAATGAATGAATTCGCGAGCAAAGAGCTCTATCCGATTTGTGCCTGGAAAATGGTACCAGTGCCATTTCGGGACCATTATATGCTCAAGTCTGCTCTACCGTCCTTTCTGGTTTCATCTGTTTAGTATTTAATAGATCCTTTTTTATATGGTAAGTCTCCAGAATGCCACTTTTGATGGACTACTAACATCACCCTGAACGCTGTTTTATAGTTATGATATTCCGTCATAACCCCTGAAATTCTGTTGAACATCGGGTTCTCTAGGAATTCTTGGAGGAAACAAGTGTGCAGGAGATTTGACCTTTGCAGTCTTATTACCCTGAGGATGATCTCCTTTTTAACATGCAAATTTAGATGAAGTAGGTCCAGTATAGACTCTTAGACCGCAGTTGGGCAGGAATGTATGTATATCAACACTTACTCCTATATATTTCCAATTTTTTTCAACTTGCTTGAGCTATATTTTGTTTAGATTCTGCTCACAGAACGATGTGAAGCGTTTGAGCCCCTGTATATATATATGACCATTAGGTCATTTTGGGCTTAAGACCATAAGTTCTGCCTACGGCATCTGCATGTTGCCGCTGTGACCTTCTCGAGTACTCTTTGTGAGAAGGCGTTCCAGGTTAGTCTGGTATTTAGGGTACCTAATGCCTAGATAATTGACCTCCTTAGAGAATTCCACTACTGTTCCTTCAACAGATGGTGGTAAATAAAGCTTCTGTTTCTCGTTTATGGAATGATTTCTGGTTTTCTAGGATTGGCACGTAGACCCATCATAATATTCCACCAGTCGCAAACTATTTTAAAGGGTTACCTATCTTTATTAATGTAATTCGTGTAATGGAAGGTAGTTACTGAATTTATTATAACTAAATGGAGCAAATTACTCATAAAGAGGAAAAGGTTACAGTAACTTAAAAATCTGCCCAATTTTCAACCTCTACAAATTATGAAGAAACATTGTCAAGAAAACTTCTAAGAAAATGTAAAAGCTTCCCTTTGTTCATAAAAAATTGTTGGACCCAATATACAAGAATTATTCTAACTCTAGACTTGTTGTTGCTTTGTGTATTTAGCACATACACATAGACTTTAAATTATGCAGCTTCCGATTGATTTCTCGTGCAACCATATTTAATTGTTGATAACCTCTTTTGAAACATCTCATAACAGAGGAATACCTTCCAAAATAGATATTAATTGTCGAACTCTTTCCTTTGTCCACTCAAACTTTCAAATTTTTAATTGTCGATACTCAGAATAAATTTCAAGAAAATTGAAACTTAGCTAGACTGGTTACAACAAATAACTTGACCTGTCCTCACATAAATTGTAGTAATTGAAGAGACGGCAACTTTCCCTTGTTAGACTAGTCTAGGATGTTCTACTTATGCTGAAATTTTGTGTAAGTACTTAATCTAGGGTAGGAACATATATCTATCTCTTAAATTGGCGAACATTTTAATTTGCTTTTCTCGGATCAGTGATAAAAGTTTTATTTGAGCTAGACGTATACTGAGGGTAAAAATGATTTGCGAATAGGTAAATCTGTGTTGTTCTGATTGTGATTGGTGGAGTGAAAAATGAGTCTAATAATTTTGATTGTTTGTGATAGAAGAATCATTTTAAAATTACAATTTTGCTGAATTGGGGTCATTTGCTCGAACCAGTCGAATACCCAGTTCGGCCCAAATTAAATAATCTAGATACTTATCTGATTAATGGGCAGTTTCACAGTCTGAGTTTAACCCAAATATTTAGTTTAAACTCGACGAATGGGTTTCACAGTTTGGTTTAAACTAGAGTTTAAACCATGCCATCCCTCGGCTTAAACTCAACATAAAAGTATTTCAAATTTGGACATTTTATGTTGACAGTAGAATTGTTTGGTTTATATCAAGAAAATAATTTTATCATGGATTCAGATTTAGACATTTTTAGCGATGAAAAGGTCTTTGTGAGATAAAGCTTTGTTGATGACTGACATTAATTAGAAATCGGCCAAATAGTTTTAAGGAGTGGAACGACGTTGATTTAGCGTAAGATTCCGTTTAAATAAAGAACTTTGTCACTTTGTCTTCGCATCTATACTTGTCCGTTTTCTTGCATTCTACTATATGTCTTTTTCATGCTCCCCAGTGGGAAATAGCTCAACTTCTGGCATATTTAAAATTAGTCAATATAACTGCATATTTTTTATATTCAACCTTTTGGTCTGTTTAATTTTTCCGATTGATAGAAAAATTGCTTCATAATGGCGGCGAAAAATAATTTAGTTCACAATTTAATCAGTACTACCAACTTTATTAAAAGAATGGACTGTAAAACTCGATTTGGTTTAAACTGCGTTTAAACTTGGAGGATGGTTTAAACTAAACTCGACTGTGAACTGGCCATAAGAAAATGATTTTCTTTGTAAGTTTTTCTTTGTATTTTAGTCATTTGTTTTTTGTTTGTCTCAGCAGTCACATAAAGATAATGTTTTCTTTTAGTTGAGAAAGTAGCACAGAGTTTTTTTGTTTTTGTTTGTAACATCAAACCGACATAGATCATAGAAACAATTACAAAAAAAATTACACTCGATATACTCATTAATAGTGTCGTCTTGTGTGAATGACATTGACAAGCAATATTATTGTCATTTCAAATTTCGATAAGGTTCCAAAATGAACTTTATACAACCCTGGAAATGATAGACTTTCATTAAATTAGAAGTTAAAGGGACAGGAAAACTTGATAAATTGAATTATTGAATTCTAGAAGGCTACACAGTTAAAAAAAAAATGGTATAAACGATGCGCATTTTTTATACTTTCGATCTTGTTAGTTCCATGAATCCAATTTTCATATGAAATCTAATAAAAATACGGATATGTATTATCCGAATTTAGAACAAAAGCATATAATGAAAATGACCAAAGGACAAACTGCATCCATTTAAATATAAGGATCATACTTTCAGGGCAAAACTAATACAATAACTAGATTTTATTAATCGAAGTAACCGTAACACTTATGTGAAACATATTACACGGAATTGAGAAGCGATTAAGAACGAATGCTTTTTTTTCCCAATAAAACTTTTATTTAACACTTACACGTTTTTCGATGCAACTGCATCATCTTCAGAGTGCCTAATCGCTACTGAGCAATAAATTGTGCCCACCACAGATAGTTAAGCGAGTACAATACAAATTCGTCTACAACCAAGAATTGAGTATGGTTGGCGTTACATTGGCTAATAAATTTAATTATCTTAATAATCAATTCAAATGTGGTGAACTAATTAAATCCATCTGATCATTCAGAATACTTTTATTTGCATATACCGCTTTTTTAATTTCAAAAGATTCTAAAATATCCAGTTTTCTACTTTTTTTCTCTAGATGTAAAATTTTTAGATTATCAATGCTACAATAATGCCCAGCTTCATTTAAATGTTTTGCATTGTATGGGCTCGTTAAATTGCATAAGCCTGATAATCCGATCAGATCAGTTACTTCGTTTATGAACGCACCTAGCTATAAACTATGTAAAATTGTTAAAGAAGTATTAAAAGAAGAGACCAAGTTTGTGTCATCTTACTCAATTAAAAACAGTATCGATTGGATTCAAAAGACAAAAAATTTGGATATGCCAGAAAATGTAATCTTGGTATCATTTGACGTTGCTTGAAATAAATAACAGATTTAATACTAGATTAATTGATAAAATGTTTTTAAATAATATTTTTCCAAATAATAGTGAACTTAGTACACAGAAATGGATGAAACTACCTTTCGTTGGCAAAACTTCTTATAAAATAGCAAAAGTTTTGAAAGATAAGCTTAGTGTTAATGCAGGGTTTTATAATAAAAGCACAAGTAGCGATTAGGCACTCTGAAGATGATGCAGTTGCATCGAAACGCGTGTAGGAGTTAAATCAAAGTTTTATTTAGTGGAAAAAAAGTAGGTATTCGTTCTTAATCACTTCTCAATTCCATACATTAACTAGATATTTGAGATCCTGATACTATTTTGGTGTAAAATCAATCATTTCAGTAATATTTTAAAACCATTCAAATTATTTGTACCAATAGAAATATGTAGATTAGAAATATGTCATAAGAACAGAAGAATAAAGATAGTTACGCATAACTGAAAATTTGTGACTGGCCGGCACACTTACGCAGAATGTAGTTTTGCTTCGTGCCACAATGGCAAATAATTGGACGAAATATCGCCGTAGCGAAATGAATTCGAAATAGATGAATCGTTCATAGATCGCAATCTCTTCGATTTTTTTACCATAAACGACGTTTTCAAGCATGCCGAAATTTCTCCGGATTTTTTTGCTATAGGTATACCTACGAAGTTACATACGATACGACTCATATCAATATCCGAGATAGTCGTTAAAGGAAATATTTGCTATTCATGAAATTGTTCTTCGCCGGCATATTAAGTTGAGATTTTATTGAGGAAATTCAAAGTGAAGTTTTACTACGATGAGTATTTATTATTTCTTTATTCGATTCTCATATTTACTTTCTATTTGCAAAATGCTTTGCAAGAGAAGTCTATACCAGATCCTACTGTTAAAACAAATCGATACCAAAACGAACTACCAACTGACGTTGCCAGATTGACGATTTTATCGTCATTTTGACGATTTCTGTATCGAGAATTTTAATGCCGATTTTGCTTCTCAAAATGACGATTTTATGACAATTGTAAATTTTAGTCATTTTTGTACAGAACAAATTTTTGACTTTGAAGTATATACCAAAACAAAAAGTATTTGACCTGAGAGTACCGTACGTACATGCCAAAATGTAAAGTTTTTGACCTGGAAATACATTACGAAGTAATAAAAAAAAATCGACATAACTGTAACTGCATCTGCATAGCATTTATGATTACGATTTAATTTACCATTCAGTGAGAAACAGCAGTACCAGCAGTACCACCATGTCGAAAGAATACAAAAATATTTCAAAATAATCGGTAGATTCTTATTTTCTACAACTTTTGATGAAATATATTTTTAAAAATGATTTCGATGAATTTGAGATGAGTCCACGGACTCATAAATATTACTAAATAGTAAATAAATATTTATACTAAAATGCATCTGCCACTTCGTCTCTTTGTGTTCATCCTATGCATGCCTTCAGCAGTTGAAGTAATAGTACGTGATATTTACATATAATTATGTTTCAAACAGCCAAAAAAGAAGTCAACAGTTCGAGGATATACTCATCCTATTAGATTACAGTCCCAAGAAATTATTACACCTATCTCAATTGAAATTTGCTTTGTAAAACCAGAATGCCTAAAAATTAAACATATTAGCTTGAAAGATTTCAAATTTCTACATAATACATATTTATGTATTTTTGTCAGAAATAAGTTAGCATTGCTCAATATATAATCAAGACATTAATACTTTTATTGACAGCTGCGTATATTTTTATATTGAATTATGCGAACAAATTTTCAAACGATTTGATTTTACAAATCCAATCATATTTCGTTAATCGTTCCGGTAAAAATTATCAATAGACAAACAGATTCTTTATTGCCCTTAATTCGTGAGTTTTCAAATCTTATATTTCATGAAGGATATAGATAATTATTTAAAACGGAATGATGCCTGAAAATTATTTCCAAAACTCTTCCAAATTCGTTAGCAAATGTAGAGCATATATTTTAATTAATTAATAAAAGTAAAACTCGTAATCAACTTTATACAGACTCTTTACATGGAATTTTATTTACGCGGGATTATATGAATATATTTTTAGATAACGATTTACTTAACAAATTTAACTCTACAATGCTACCAACACCTGTAAGAACTTCGAAAGAATGTCGAGCTAGCGAGCCACAGTGGAGTCGTCAATACGATTCGAAATCGTGTGCCGTTCTTTTCTCCTGTAATTCGCAAGCACGTCACAAGCGAACTCGATTTCGAAGATTAACTTCACCTCATCGAATTGATTAACTTCTAATTCGATTCGATTTTGAACCGCAATGTTTGCAGGGGGTATATGAATATATGAACGTTCTTGGATAAGACTGTATGGGCTGAGTACTGTTAGTGTATGTACACTATATGTAGTATGGTATAATACAATTGGTTAATTGAAACGATAATATTTTTTTTTAAATAAATATTTAGATTGTTTCATAAAATTAACATTTATTTGTCTAATTAAAAGTATTTTGATTTTTATGTGAGCAAGGGGCCTAATTTTTTAATACGTTGGCTAGAATGCAAATGGGTAATCATAGTTTTCTGTCTAATAGTGTACGAAACATCCCAAGATACTCAGAAAAAAACTACGATTCCCTATTTGAATTCAAATCAAATTGATTGATTGAACTCACCAATAAAGTAGTAGTAGCAATTGTATAGAATAATACACCATCAGTATAAAGGTTTATTCATGAAATGAGATAAAACAAATATAACAGAGATAATAGAAAAAGGATATCTTTTATGTAATTATTTTATCTTAGACAATTATAAATACATTTTATACGAGAGTTTGATTGAGTTATATATAAACTTTATATAACTAAAACAATTTTATATCCAGTTGTATTATATTAATAAACGCTCTAATAAAATTTTATAAATTGAGGAAGTATGCAATTTATTCAAACTTTTTATGGACCTACATATATAAATATATTTTTTGTTTATAACATTTACACTAGAATTTTTAACCGTGTAGAACAATCATCTTTTTCTGTTAAAAATAATGAAACTGTGCAACTACCTAGACAAGAAAGAAAAGAAAAAAATTCTATATGGGAAGATTAGAAATGAAAGTCGCGACATTCGGAAGTAATCTGCTAAAAAAGTAAAATTTTTTTTTACCAAATTAGAAATCAAAAAAGAAGTCTTAGTTGGATTGAGACGGAATCCATATTGTTCTTTTATTTTTTGAATTAAACGGCTGATAAAATCGTTGGCGTCTCAATTGATTTTTTTGTGAATTTGGTAGTTTAAAAAAAAGTAGAATTCGAATGAAAAAAAGGATTATAAAGTCAAATTGGATTCTTTTATTGGTTTTTTCATTAGTTGTAAAATAAATTAATTGGTGACTGAAATAACAGAAACTAAGTGTTTTTATTTTAATTTTGCAACCTTTACTTTAAGGCATGCTCCACAGACAAGTGGCATGGCAATGGCATATCCACTTAATATTTTATTTAATAATTTAACAGCATACATAGGTATAAATCACAGTTATGTATTTAGTTTTATCAGTTTTAAAATGTTTTTTCGCCTTAAAAAAAATTATACGAAATCGAAAGAAGAGATTCTGGATAAATCCTTATAATTTAGAAAAAAGAAAGTTTAGTTAATTTAAAATAATGAAAGATCTGAGAGAAGAGGAGAAATTCTTAACTTACTTCCGTATGTCGAAAGCCCCTCTTAACCCTTTGGGTCCTGGTGTCCTCTCCAGAGGACAAACTTGGGCATCCGAAAAATCTTTCTAATTTTCAGGAACCTAAGCTGCTCTTAACACTTTTCTGTCAAAAATACACTGCTTTATCGACTAACCGATTCCACTGAAAACTAAGTGAGACTTAGATCAGTTGAATTTTAGTTTCAAAAGCAGAAGAGCGAAAAGAAATTTTTATTTTCAATTTGTGTTTTCGAAGTGAAAGAAAAATATCAAATATCCTGTGATTTTATGAGTATTAGTTTTTTTATTATAAATAAAGGATAAACAAACTATAGTGGTTCCGTTCCGTTTATAAATAAAACAAGATATGGACCCTACAATAAGTTTTATGTCTGTCCTCTGTAGAGGACATCGAGATTCAACGGTTGTAAAATAAAGTGCTTTCTAAAAATTGCAGTTAATTTTTATTTTCTCATTTTACTTGTGTTTTTATGATGTTCCACTTTTCTGTATTTATACGTGCATATTTGTATGAATTTTGTCCCTTTTGCTTCACGTTCCTCTATTTTGTGAAAAAAATGGCTAGTTTTAGAGGGAAGAAATTGACTGATGAAGAGTTGCTTGAAAGTATTGAACATTTGTCAGACATAGAGCTGGATGATGATGAAGCTGAATATTTCGCACTAAGAAACCCACCATTATCATTTGATGATAGTGAATCGGAAGAAGATCCATTTGCCACAGACGTCGAAAATAACGAAGATTATGATAAATACTATCGTAAGATTTGTTTGCATTCAGGACGTCGTTATACTCCACGAAAATTGCGAAATCGAGTTCTACCATGCTTGTTTCAGACTTAGCTTGAGCCTACTACAGCACCACCATGTCCGGCTGCAAGTGAATTTAATTCGCTTTCACCGAAAAAACCCCACGATCGTCCATGTAAAGCAGTTTCCGATACGGTAACAAGCTCCGGTTCATTTTAAGAAGATGGCGATTTCTTTTCCACTAGAGTGCTTCGTCAGACTAGAAAAGCACCATTATCAATTCCAGAAACAGTTTTTAAACTAGGAGTATAGGAAAATCATTCATTTGATACCACTAGGCCACAAAATAGAAGATGGCGTCATGTTCGGGATGATTAACTACTGACAATACCACGTCTGTACAATTGCTTCCAACATCACCGCATGAACTAAAAATACCGTTACAGTATTTCTTCAAGTATCTTCCCCACGAATGTTTCGATATGGCTGCAAAATACACAAATCTGTACGCTTTACAAAATGAGGTACGACATTTTCATCCAACCAATGGACAAGAAATGAGGCAACTATTTGGTCTGGTATGGTATGGTTGGTTTTTAAAATTTCCACGCTTAAGGATGTATTGGTCAAAAAGCACGCAACAATCTTACTTAACTGATAATATGACCAGACACAGATTTTTCCAACTGCGGATTAATTTACATATTGTAAATAACCAAGCTAAACCACCAGATAATGGTGGCAGATTCTATAAAGTTGGACCAAATTGCTGTTGGTGAGGCAATGCAGAATCACCAATTAGAAGAAAATCTAGCAGTAGACGAACAAATGATTCCTTTTAAAGGAACTCTAGAAATAAAACAGTATATAAGAGGAGACCCACTCCGTGAGGACTAAAACTGTTTATGCTTTGTGGGAAAAGTGGAAGACCTTATGACTTCATCGCTTATCAAGGTGCAACAACTCAGCTTTCTCAGGAAAACTTGAAAAAATTTGGATTTGCAGCAACTATTGTATTACATCTGTCAGATAGAATCCTTTTGACATCACCAGGACATAAGTTAAACTTTGATAACTTTTCTTCTACGTATCAACTAATAGAAGTACTGAAGTATCGAGGAATATGGGAAGTGCAGATCTATGCGATCAAATGCTGCAGTACTACCGCATATTTATAAAATCGCGGAAATGGCCACTTAGAGTCATAATTCATTTCTTTGATTTAGCCATTTTATCATTTTGGTATGACTTCAGAGGAGATTGTGATCAGAACGATATCCCAGCGCATCTTCGAATGGATTTGCTCGATTTCAAGCAGGATTTATCTATGTCCATGGTTTTGAGCAATGTTCACGCACCCAGACACCCAGACGTCAAGCACGTCCGTCTAACGAACCGGCAGTGCATCAAAATGAGTGCAACAACACGAAACAATATATTGACCAAAGATGTACGTTACGACTAAATTCAACATTTTCCGCTACTACAACAACAGCAGCCGGTGCAAATATGAAAATTGCAAGAGCAAAACATATGTGAAATGCGTAAAATGTAATGTTTATCTACGCATCACTCGTCAAAACAATTGTTTTATGAATTATCATAACCGAAATTAATTTCTTTTTTCATTTTCTTTGGAATTATATTTTTTTTTCTCTAATGAAGCATTATTTATGATTAAACAATATGATTTATATAAATTTCTTATATTGAACATATTTAATATCCCAATAACAACGGTTTTTGTTTAAAAACCTCTAGAGTTACCTGTCCCAGATTTACAACCATTGAGTCCCGATGTACTCTCCACAGGGCACACTGTAATTTCCAGGTGCAAATACGAACACGTATTGTATATGGTTTTGCTGGTTTATATTGACCAATATAGTTTAAAAAATCATAACAAAAATTATTCCGCCTCTAGTTTTCTCCCAGGACCGAAAGGGTTAAGGAATTAGTCTACATGTTGGAGCATAATCTTAAAAAAAAAGAACACCAATTGGCGCTGTGTAATTAGTGTGGAAGATCAGTTAGTAATTACAGCTCAACTAGAATTTATTAACAGTGAAAAACAAAACAATTTCTTAAACATAAAACAAACAAAATAATTTCTTTAATATACAAAAAAAAAAAAAAAAAAAACAAAAAAAACAAAACAATTAGAAAACTCCACAAATTTGAAATGTCTTAAGTATTTACATTTTTTAGTAAATTTGGAACGTCTCGGCAATTACTAATGTTATATTTCAAAAGCTGTCAATCATTGCTCTCTCCACAATAATAATTTTAATAAATAATTTGAATAAACATATATATACTTGTTTCATTCAGCATTTACCGCTATTTCCTCCCACTTTTTTTTAGCTGAATTTTTGTTATGGTATTCACTCCGCGCATAGTCATATTGTATAGGTATGACAGGAAAGATTCTAGAATTTGAACAAATTTAATATTATATTCTAGGTCGTTTTTCATTTTTTCACACTTCAAGTAAACAGACTAGAAAATTAAAAATCACGTTGATACGTCTGAGCTCCACAATATATGCCACATGACAATCACGTGGCTAATTTTTTATATCTTTTCTCACACCAGATTTGTGTACAGCGCACCATTAAAAACCACGGAACTGGCTTTTCTAGAACGTCCTTACAGCTAGTAGAACCAAAGAAGAACGGGTTTTGAGGTAGTGGTATATTTAAGGCTCATTTAAGGCTAATTTAATGCCCAAAAATCAAATTTACGGCTCCCATAGTTTTCCCAGAAATCACTGTTCTGCTAGCTTTAGAAAAAGTTAGCAAAATCAAACAAAAAAGTTAGCAAAATCAAACAAAACAAGTAAAAAAGCTAGAATTGGTCTAAGACCAATTCTTATGATACCCTAGATGAATACCCGTCTTAAATTTCGTATGGTCACCGATCTATTCAAGTTTGATTTTGAAGTTGTTTTTCGCATATATTTCTAGAACGGTTTGTTGCACAGAAAAAATGATTATTACCAATTTTATAGGATTTCGTATTCTGCAGAAGTTTTTAGTACAATAAAAATGTCTTGGACTGATCGTTTTCAAAGTATGCGTAAAAAACCTAAATTTTTATATGGCAACACCAAGAAGGAGTTACCCGATTTAGTCCATTTTTAACATTTTATTTGCTAATGTAGTGAAAGCATAATGTACGAAATTTCAGCTCTCTATGTCGACGCGTTCTCAGGCAGTGTCCAAATATATAGCGGAAAACGAATTTTTTATATGGCAACCCCACAAAGAGTTGCCCGATTTGTCTCATTTTCGAAATTAATTTTACTTTTTTTTTAAAAGTCCGTGTACAAAATTCCAGCTCTCTAAGTATACGCGTTCTAGAGTTATCGTGCGCACGGACGGACGGACATGTAAAAATCAAAATAAATTTTAATATTATGAATGAGTGTCCAATCCATTTTGCTCTACCATCATTATTTCTAGGTGTTACAAACGGAATGACAAACTTAGTATACCCCTATAGATTTCATCTAGGGTATAAAAACTTATAAAACTTATTATTTTTGATGTAAAAAGTATATAGGAATTTAAGGCTAATTTAAGGACATGAATATTGGAGTTGATAATTTATAGCAGAATACCACCAATGCACTAAATAGCCCTAAAAACAAATTTCCACGTACAAATCGCATTGGTTTCTCAGTATTTAATTAGAATTCAATGAGCCTTAAATTCTGGCGCTTCAATTTAAGCTGTTTTCTGATAATAGATGCGGATTTGGCCTGGTTCTGCTAGTAAAGCGCGGTTCTGTGACTGAGCCTAGTGCTAAAATGCAATTCCTTTTCACAAAAGGAATAAGTTTTTCAGCATTTAATTAGAATTTAATAAGAATTCAATTCTGCCAATTCAGTTTAAGCTGTTTTCTATTAATAGATGTCGATCTGGCCTGGTTCTGCTATTGAGCCTAGTGCTAAAATGCGATTCCTTTTGGCAAACCGAACGAGTTTTTCAGATCGAAATTTCTTCGATTTGTTTGCTATATATAGAAGTTAGTTACAATACGACTCATGTCAATTTCCGAGGAATTCGTTAAAGCAAATATATATTTATATATACAACTCAGCTATTGAGTTTAGGAATTCACCTTTGCATACTTTAATAATAATTGAAATCATTTGAACAGAAGATATATAGGTAATTGTGATAGTAATTTTCAATTAAATATGGCAGTAACATTTTTAGGAAACCTACATTTCAATACCATCAGAGCTCGTTGTTGCATTTGATATAATAGATGTATTTAACTTATATTTTGGGACGATATAAATTGTCTTTTTCACAAAAGAATCTAAAACAGAGCGCATGGTTACAAAAGAATTCATAGAATAATACAAAAAATTGTTTCCTTATTTAAAACAAACAATTTAATTTTTTTTACATAAATTAAAAAATTCTTATAGGTATACCGCGCAAGGAATCTCGTTTCATCTTTTCTAATAATAAAATTTCCCACATTAACGTATAAAATATGCTCCCAGGTATTAAAACAAAAAACAAAAAAAAAACAAATAAAAAATGCCTACACTTAATCAATCCAATAAATTAAAAGTAGACACAAGCACGGAAAAAATAAAAAGTTTTCCTTTTCATTATAAATTCAACTCATTTACTGCGAACCCATTTTCACTCCATTAACACATTTTTATTGTGAAACACACAACAACAACAGCAGCAGCAAAAACCGGCACTGCGGCCAGCGCAGTACTCCCAATCACAATTTCGAATGCAATCAGAGAAGGGCCTTCACCTCTAATATGCCAACCGCATTTAAATTTGAAAAGTGGACGCTGCTGGACAGTCCTATTTTAACATGATTAACTGCCCAGTAACTCTGAGTTAAGCCTTTAATTTAAATTAATGGAAGGGAAATGGCCAGCAATAATTCAAGGCTAAATCTCACGTCCCGAAATCATGTCCTAACATGAGCACTTTGCGATTTTCCACATCCAAAATCAAATTAATTGCGTCACGTCATGAGTCCCCCTAACCCCTCTCTCTTAACAACGTTGACGTCAATTCGATTAGAGAAAATGCATGACGCGTCCAATTTGGTTGTAGGTACGTGAGCGGAATTCCTTAAATCCAGACAATTCCTGCCAAGTAGAAGAAGGATTAAAGCCACTCTCTAAGCCTAGTGCGATGCGTTCTTCCTCCTTCCATCATTTAATAATAATTGTCGGTCGTCAGTGGTGTAGGCACCACGTGAAGTTGGATTGGTTGGCTTGGTTGGATACTGGGGGAGTAGTCTTGATCTGAATACGCGCGTACAATTAACTCTCACCCTATAAATGGAAATTCATAAAGAACGCATAGTCTCCATTTGGGTCTATGTCACCATGGAGATATCATGAGACGTTTTTTCAGGTATTTCAAAGAAGAAGAAAATCATCGTGGACCACTTTTTGAGGTGATCATAATGCGCAGTCTGCAGTGATGCAAGTCTTGAAAATTGTGGAGTTGACAGGGTCGTTTTTGTTTTTTTTTTTTTAACTGTAGAAGCGTTTTATCACCTTTCAGAACACACCTGATAAATGTCTCGGCTTTAATGGAATTCGTGCATTACTTTGGTTTCGATTATTCTTGCGTTGATTCCCTCAGGCTTTTATAGTTAGCGAAAGGAAAAAAATTATATCTTTTCACCATTTACAGCATCCAGCACGATTCAGATTCACTGCATTTTTTTTTTCTCTTTTTTAAAATTGTGCTGATTTGGCAAGGCTCTGTCATGCAGCTCGCAAATCTTTTGTTATTATTTCACTTTTTGTATGAGAAGGTAATAAAATTTACTTATTAGCAAGGATGGGAAATCATAGTTGTTTTTATCAATGGCTGCTTTTGATTTCATCACCTGTAGGTATTAATACAGATTCGTAAAATATAGAAATTGTTGATTTTCCTTCAAATACATGACGGTTTGGACTAGAAATTAGGTACAATCTATGTCCATAGTCCTAGAGAAGAAAAACAGAATTTTTAACTGAATTGTATAAACTAACAAAGTACATTATTATTAGGGCAGTGTGTCCAAGTAAGAAAATGTTGGGAAACGCAGGTACTATAGAACATGTTACAGAGCTACTGCAAAAACCGTTAACAAAAACCGGTTAAAGCAATTAATCCTGTTGCCAACAAGCTGGTGTAAACAGAAAAGGGGTCTACAGTCGATTATGTGATAGTTCTGTTATCAAGTCATCAGTTGAGATGTGAAACCTCGTAATTACGAAAGAAAAACTAAGTGTGGGCATTAAACTGTAATTTAATTAAGTACTTTGATAAACATTAAGAGCTCCAAATTTCGCATTTGGTTTATTATTATTTACTGTAGTGTTGAAATTTGATCTCTCCAGATCTTGCTTTCTTCGACATACCTTGATAATATCAAAATTTAATTAAATGCAAATTGAAGGAAAACTCAATAGAATTTCTGTGATGTACTCATTAAGGTAAGGGAGAAAGTATTTTCTATTTTTTCGTGCGGATTTTGTAAATGTCTTCTTTAAAACGACTTTTTTTTTAAAATATTTTTAATTTAATTTAATTAGAGTATAAATTTTGATTTGATTATAACTCCGGGGGGGGGGGCAATCTACCGGTTCACCTCCACAGTACCCGAACCCAAAATATTTCTAACTAAAACTAATTGACGACATTCACTTCGTATCACAAATTAAATTTTAGCTGTGATATTGTGCATGAAATTTGTAGTTATACTTAAAGACAAAGTTCTACGATTCAATTAAGTATATATATTTTTTTTTAATTATTTAATTTTTAAACAATGGAATAATTTCCGTTTTATTTTAATTGGCGCTGCTACATTCACAATATGATTCTCCATCCTCGTCTTTATTGCAGAATCCTGTATAGTTTTCGTCGTAGTCTTTGCATAATTGATTACAGTCTGAAGCTTCACACTCTCTATCTAGATCTGTAGAAATAGCTTTGGAAGTTATATAAATTATACTAAATGATTTTTTCTTACCTCCTTGTTCCTCTATCTCTTGAGGAAAAGTGAAAACAGCTGCAATGAAGACAGCAAAAAACAGAGCAATGATGAAAAACCGCATTTTGAATAAGTAATAGTTAAGTAAAAGAAATGACTATGATTCTACGGACACCTCTGTCCGTATTTATAGCAAAATTTTCAATTAATCGCATATTCCAATATAAATTTACTCAGCAAACAAACAATAATATCAGGTGTTTATTTCAGAAAATAAATTTGGTAAGTGCGTAATTGTTCGACAAAAGCTTTTTTTTAATGTTTTCCAATAACATTGTCGATACCCTTGATGGAATTAGACTCGCTTCTGTTTAAGCAGTTGCTGCAAAATGCTTACGATTTTTACTAAAGATAGTGCGTCAGACTATATATTATATATGGAGATACGTATGCCCTAGTAAAAGGAATGTATTGAAAATTCAAAAAAATATCATAATATGTATAAACACAAATGCAGAACACATTTAGCTATAAATTCATTTGAATTTGATATCAAACTGCGCAGTAAAATATTTTCTTTTAAAACAGATAACATAGGTTGATTTTTTTTTGTTTTCGGAGTTAACTCCCAACCCAAGGCCCAAACCCCGACCCGAAGAGGCAAACTCTTGTTCTTATTGTCGAAGCCTGTTGTGGCTCTCATGACTCCGGGAGCTTCATTTATTTGTTCTTGTTTGCTGCTTTATGTTCTGGGAGTTTGCACCCAATGCGATTACTTTTTTTAGGAGCAGTACTAAGGGTTACACGCGTCAGAAGAACTGACAATGTCACTGACACTGACTTGTGTAAACCGCTACTGACTGGTACTTTGTATTCACTAGTTTACTTTTGTACCCCTGTCTACAAGTACCTTAGGAGCTACTTTTGTTTTGTTCAGTTATGAAATGTACTCTATCTCAAAAGCCATAGATGAAACTAAAATTGTAGAGTGGATAAAAAGAAACGTGAAACCTTACGATATTTTATATTAACTATTAGAACTCACTATGACGATGTTAATTACTCCTTCCTGGCTTATCCCCTTTTTGGTACTTGGTAAGCTTGCTGTCCCGGTAAAACACACACTCAGGTCACAACAACTTCTTATTTTTTTCTGTATGCTTACACTTAAGTTTCAAATTTGTTACAATATAAATCACAGATTTTGATTTATTCTATTCAAGTGACCTTTTTCCACATTTGCAACCGGACCTCAACAAAAAAACCAACCGAACACATCCAAGCTTTGTACGGATCTCGACTTGACTCCTTTTAAAGATGATCACGTCCTTTAGTTAAGGGTCGGAAAATTCTTAATTGGCATTTTCGACCCTGTGAAAAATGTTGTCATTGGACATGTTTCAACACGTCCAAAATGATAGTCTTGTGCTATTCTGCTAGAAATCCTATCACCACATCCTTCCTGTTCGCTTAATGAAGCACATCAGGTGTTGGTGTGGAAGATTTTTGAGCTCATCTAGAGATTGAAGGGCAGTCCCTAGAATATTCATTCAGCCTGCTCCGAACGAAGGCCGAACAAGCACTCAAAAAGTGTTTGGTGTTCTCAGGTTCTCCATCCAGGTAGTCCTGACATTCAAGACTGTCAAGAACTCCCATCCTTGTTAGATGAGCGTGAAACGAACTATGGCGAGTCCGAGTGCCAAGAGAAAATAAGATAAATTTCTATTGGGCTCATAAAAAAAAAGTTTTGTGCACCTGCGAGTATGTTCTGCCATCTCTACTGATGCTTCCAACAAACATACGCTTTGATAAAAGATCTGATACTCGAGGTGGCAGTGCCTACGGCGAGTTCCCTTCCGACGAACGGAGAATCAGATCCTAGCCCTAGCTAGAAAATCAGCCCTTGCATTCCCCATAATCCCCATGTGACCATAAACCAACTGAAGCAACACATTTTTGTGGATACGCAGTTTATACACGGATGACCTGCCGTGCAGTCCCCTAGTAACTTAGATGTTATCCGAGTGTTACTCAGAACAATCAAAGCTGCGTGACTATCCGAAAGGATAGCAATTTCAATCCCCTTTATCTCCATATCAAGGGCTATCTTCGCTGCCATAGTGATGGCGAAAACTTCAACCTGGAAGACAGTAGTGTGCCTTCCAAGTTCGTAGTCTACCTCAATTTCGGGTTCTGGATAGTCAGCTAAGCACTCCCACTGGCTCCTTTATTGGTGAAAGGTCCGTTGGTAACAATTTTTAGAATGGACTGGTGAAGGCTCGATAAAGCATTTCCGTCATTCCACGATTCCCTATCAGGAAAACTCACAGGGAAGTGACCCTAAAAATGAAGCTATGCTACCATTGCCTCAAGTGGAATGCTGGCCGGAGGGTTTGCCAGCTCTATATGCCAATGAGCAATGGGAAAAACCAGTCCAGCTGTTCTCCCAACATCTCCATGAGCGCAATCTGCACGCAGACCTTTTGGCATCTGCCTAAATGACAATATAAAGGGGTGGCAGATTAAGTAAAAACTCATGGGCAGCATTAGCCATAGATTGCGTGGAGCCTGTAATTCTCAGGGCGGCAAGCCCTTGCAGACTCTCCAGATTCCAGATCGCAGTCCCCACTAGGGTCTTCGGCCAGCATACACAGGAGGCATATGTGAGCAAGAGTCGGTGGGACGTTGGCTTGACAATATAACATGATCGCTTCAAAATTATCAAGCTCTCTTCTTTTCTTTTATGATTTAACTTTTATGCCATGGGCTTTACTAACAAATTTAGCTGAAGGCAAAATTTTCGGTGGGAATTTTTCTATTCGACATACTTGGGTTGAAAACCAAAACTTTTGTTGTTCCTAAGTCATTTTATAAGAATATATTTTTTGTTTTACTTTATTTTTGCCTAGCTAATTTTAAGGAATTGCTGATGTTACTTTGCTTGAGGGTGTATACAGGGTGTTCCGTAAATGTCTTTAATCCTTTAAGGGGATGAAATTAGAGGTCATTTGGGTCAAAAACGTCGAAATACTTTTATATCGAACTCCGCTGGATTTTCGAGTAAATCGATAAAATCGATTTTCGAGATTTTGCATACCTCTTCAGAGTAATTTCGTTATAAGTTCTATTGTAGGTAATGGATTGTGACGTTCAAACCTCTATTTAAAAGAACACATATTGGTACTTCTAAGAATGTATAATAAGTTATAATTGTGCCTTCAATTATTTAAAAAAAAAGCAGTTTTCTCTAGAATTTTTTATTTCACCAAAATTTTTGTCGCGGTTCAGTGTATATTTATTCGAAATGTCACCATTGCACGAACTTGGCAAAACATGAAAAACTTTGCGCATTATGTCCCCTTTCCAAAATGACCTCCCTACGTGCTATCAACTATACCAATCAAAACTTATAAGCAAACATTTGGAAGATGTGCCCATCGAGGTAATCTTCAGTTTTTTCGTAGGATTCTATCTCCTCCTGCAGTTTTTAACCTACGACAACCATTTATATGTCATTGTACGGGAATCTGAACTGGCTATTAGGCAAGGTACTTTTCGATTTCGAATTTCTAAAATGGAGGGGGTAATTTCGAAAAAACAATTTTTAACCAAACGTGATATTTACGTAGATTTCGTTACTCCGCATCTTCATTTTTGCGGGAGGGGCAAGCTCTGGGAGGGGCGGGAGTTCAAAGTTTTAACTTTAAGCGGCTATATTTTCTCAACGAAGCATTGTTCTAGCAAGTAAGTCCTAAATTCATAAATGGAAAAGACATTTTTGGTGGTTTTTATTCAAATGTAGCCGCTTAAAGTTGAAACTTTGAACTCCCGCCCCTCCCAGAGCTTGCCCCTACTGCAAAAATATTTGTAAAAGAAAGGGAAGGAAGGCATGTATCTTTAGCACGTTACTCCTGTGCAGGAGCTACTACCAGGAGATCCGAATTTTGCAGTTGGCTCTGAGAGATAGATTTTGACGACTACACGTTTTTGGACAATATCCTGTGGACCGATGAATCCCAATTTACAAAAACTGGGATAACAAATTTACACAATTTACAGCACTGGGCTACAGAACATCCACACGTATCTCCGAAGGCTTTCAATAAGGAATTAACTCCGTTATAAGATGAGTTGCAGGTAATAAATTGCTTGTTTCTTTAAAAGGATGTAAGGTAAGCCATCCTTTTTACTCCATCCTTATTATTTCCAACCAAAAGAGATGCCAGCAGGTAAAAAATGACGATTCGTCATACTTTCTACTTTGTATTCAAAATGAGAGGCGTGTATTTTATGATTTTATAATACTTATCCCGATTTTCTTCTACATGTAGTGGAAGAATTTTTGTGTCATAACTCATAAACGGTGAAAGGTACAAAATGAAAACAAAGTGCGTTTTAAAGAAAACAATCTTAGGTTCTAACAGGAGTAAGACAGAAAAAAATTATAAGGTTTTTATTTTAGTTTTTTTGCTTCAAACACAAAAAAATGAGGTACAAAAGCTGAAACTTGAAGTTTGGCAGACCGCTTCTTCTAAACTACATACTGTAAAAGAAGCATTGACACATTGAACCAAAGGGCAGGAGGTTCTCTATAAAGTAGCATCCCGACCATCTTTCTACTGTTTGTCGTTTAGGAGATATAACTGTTTTAGTACAAACCTACGCTTCACGTAACCTTAGTCCTTTAACCCCGATTATCTCGGACAGGGTTGAGAATGAACCCCCCTCTGCTATACAATGTTTTTCATTTCTCGACATGAACTATCGCCTCCTTCATTATTATCCACCACTTGTGAAACACCCTGTATAGTTAGATTTATATACATAGGAAGCTCAGGAAGCATAGCTCCTTTCCCGAAAAGAGGATTATACTTTGGAGAGGAATAATTCTCTTCGAGAAACTATAGATATATCAGGTGTATAGATATATCAGGTGTCTCACATTTCGTTCTTTGGGAATTTAGGTGGGGTGAAGCCAAGCTCTACGTCATCATTCCAAATGTTGTTTGCTAATCGGTTAGACAACTCTCCATTTTTTAGGCCGGAAGTGCTGTCCACTAACACACCAAACATCTGAATAAATGCAAACATACGTTATAATTAACTAATATGGCAAAAAAATATTTCTATGATTTTTAATTCTTCCAACAACGGAACGAACATCATAATCTCGCAAACTCACCTATAATTTCACTCTAACATTCCACGCAAATTAAATTCCATTCCATTATAACTCTTATTTGTCAACTTGAAGTAATTTTCATTTTCTATTTTCTCTTATCTTACCCAAAACGAACCTGACACTTTCATAAATAATCGAGCAGATGTTTTACACGCGTCTCCTCAAAATTGTATGGAACCCACAACAACAGGTGATCATCTCACACCTCTTTAGTTTATAATTGATGACAACAACATGCGTTTGTCACGTCCGTTCTCAAGCAAGCGTGCAGCATGCCATATAACAACGCTGCACGTTCGAAATCATTTCCACTCAATCCTTATTTATGACATTTTCAGTTGGGATTAGAAGAACGTCGAGCAATTGCTGCAAGTATTGAAATGAGAGAAACACTTTGTCCAGAAATATTCCAGAATTTTGGGAAAAATAAGGGCAGACAGCCGACGACGATGGACGATGGACCGAAATCACCGACAAAGATCGTACGACAAGGATTTCGATTGTCAGCAACAAAAATATTTTGAAAGAAGTTTTGAGCTATTGACCTCCTGTCGTGATTACCTGCTGTCGTCTTTGTCGGCGTTCGGCTTTCCTCAGTTTCAGAATTACTCCATATAATTTTAGTATTTTCTTAGCCATTTATGTCCATCATGGAGATGGAGTGAGAGTTGTGCTGACGTCTTCGACGACCAGTTAGTCGGTAATTGAGCAAACACTTCAAGTGGTTTTCCGCTTCTTCCTTAATTATCCTTAGTCTCCTGGTGTTTCAGAGCAAACAAAAAGAAAATGGTCAAAGCGTTGACAGTAGCATAAAATTTCTTCTTCTTCTTCTTCTTCTTCGTATATACATACATACACACATTTATATAATAGTGTTATAGTCTCTTTGGCTAATGACGGTCTCAAAGTCTTTTCAGAATCCCCAACTGTGAGTATATGTCGTATGGAAGAATTGACTGCATAGCAACAATTTCACCCCAAACTAGTAAAACTTCATTCTTATCCCTGATACTTATGTTTCCAGTGAAAGCAGCAAGTAAATTAAAACGCACCCTTTCAGCGCTTCAACGAATCCCCGGTTTCCTCTTGCTCCTACTTACATCCTCTGCCGCAACATCATCTCTATACTCTATCGACCCGGGTGTACATACCCATGATGATGTGCAACTTTGTGTGCTAGATCCCAGATGTCTTGAAATCTGCAGA
The DNA here is from genome assembly GCA_963930735.1 of Dioctria linearis. Classification (NCBI taxonomy): domain Eukaryota; kingdom Metazoa; phylum Arthropoda; class Insecta; order Diptera; family Asilidae; genus Dioctria; species Dioctria linearis. The sequence continues at coordinate 113,932 of CAWVNZ010001576.1, read as the reverse complement.
GTATCTGACGAAGGATACATAGATATGTAGATACTCTTCAGGCTAAAGATGTTCTCTTCTTGCCTTTGAGGAAAATTTATTTTAATTACCTCCTCCGTGATGGAAGATGTGATTTAAGATGCGGATGAGACACGGAAAACTGTGGAAGCTATATAGAAAAGCTTGGAATGAAAGACACTAACGCGGAATTGCTGCAGAGAATTATATGTTCGTACAGAAAATTTTTAGAAGTTATTAAGTTCTGCACTAAAATTGTTTTAAGGTTAAAGGAGACGATTAAAAGCTACGGAAGTTTTAAGAAATGTTTATAAATATGTAACAGGTTTTTGCCTAAAGACAACTTCTTAGATGCACAAAAAAATCGAGATGTAATCAAAACAAGTAAAAAAGGTAAAATTGGTCTTACAAGGAGAGGGTTCCTACTCGTCATCACCGATTTCGTCCAAATTGACAGAATATATAGGGCTTGACTAGAAATAAAAGCAACGCAAGTGGGAGTTCCAGATGACCAAGCGAAACCGAAATAATGCATAATGTAGGTGAGTCCAGGGTTTTGTATGCTTACCCATTGGAAAATGATCAAATTTGCAAATTTTTGCGGGAGTTGTCGCTGTTATATTGCAACATCTTTTGAATGAAAGCGCTAAATTCATTCGGCTCAAATACATACCAGGGGGTCTATTATTGAACACGAAACGAAATTTCGGACCTCTCGAAATTTATGTACGAAAGACTATATTCCAGCTATGATTGAATACGAACGAACTCTATGTAAAGAATTATCATATAAAAAAAGAGTAATCTAGTACAAAAACTCGATATATAATAGATTTTCTGTTAATCTGTCAACTGTCATAATGATGAGTTCATTCCTTTCAGAAAAATATTCAAGTGTTGTTATTTTAAAAATGGGTAGCAATGCATTATTTTTTGAAGAAGAGGAGGGGGAAATTTAAGGATTATTCGAAATCGAATTCGCGATCAGTCTAACATATTTGAGATACCTACGAAATAGTAAGGCTTTGTAAACATTTGCGACAAATCAAAATCATTTTAATCTTTCAAGCTTCATGAAATACAACCGACTCTCAAACGATGCATTTAAATATTTATTAGGCGAGATGCAAGATAAATTTAAACCAACCGTCCACTCTACATCAATACCACCGATATTAAAAATTGCTGCGGCAATGAGATTCTTTGCTGAAAGGTGTTATCAAAGTCGGACGGGCCAAGATCTAAATATTGGAATGTCCCAATTTGTCGTTTTGGATATTATGGAATTGGAAGTATGTATATGTATATATATGTATGTATATATAGCGACCATATGGCGGTCCGATATCTCACTTGTAAATGGTTGGCCGAACTTCCACCAATTGCGGAAAAAAATCAAATAAAAAACATGCTTAAAATATAAACGATGATGCAATTCTGAATCCTTTCTAAAAGTCTTAAGACTTCTAATGTTATAGCGACCATATTGTGTTGTCTCCTGAAAGTGAAGACGTGCGCCAAATCTGGATGGCTGAACATAAAATTAACCAACGTTTTGTATTGATTAGTATTCGTAAGCTTGGCCCTAAAAATTATGCATAGTTATTATCTCATTATTATTTAAAGTAAAAGTCTCAATAAAATTAATAATAACTACTTATATGATTGTTTGTTGCATAAACTATTCCGCACTTCAATTACTCGATAAGTGAAACGTCAACGAAAAAATGTCCGAAAAGTCCTGCTCGAAAAATTGACTTTTTCGTGTTCAATGGTGCCAGATGTACGAAAATTTCCATTCGAAATTTCGTTTCGTGTTCAATAATAGACCCCCAGAGGGGTCGTATGTAGAGTGCCGCTAGATGGCGAAAATTTCGTATACCAAAAATTGCCGAGATTTAATTTTGTTTTTTAAATAGGAAAATGACATTTGATGCGATCTTCTTAAAATTTTGTACAAATAATCTCTTAACCCATCAATGCGCTCTGCTTCAAAAACGCACCAGATACGTACTTTAAGAAAAATGTGGTTTATCCGTCTAACGGATTAGGTGCGACATGCAGTTCTGCAGTCAGTAAGCACATTAACGGCTCCTTGTACCATAAGTATTGCTTCCGTGATAAAAAGTACGTAGATGCAAGTGTACTCTGCTCTGAAAAAACTTGTGAAATTTTCTCTGGCGTGATCACATCAACCATGATGAAATAGCTGTCTACTTTTTTTTATGTAAAACAATTTCCGTATATTCTTCCTATTCCAAATCCTTTAGTTTAGTTGTATTTTTAACGCCGTGATTATTATTCAAGGTTAATTAGATTTTCATGGCTGTTTTCTATTGGTGGTGCGAAAACTCACCAGTGGGGTTTTTCTCACTAATTTTGAAAATCAATATTTCAGTACAGGAATATTTTAAATTATTTATAATCCAAGAGCTCGTTCAAAATATTGTCAGTGAAATTAAAACATATGATAGCTATAAAAGAAATGAAAATTTAAATGACTTTTACGCATTCTGTGGAGCACTGATAATTCTTTGGTATTTTCCGGTGCCGAGGAGACGCACGTTCTGGGAGCAAAAGGATGACGCGCACAACATCATCATACAGAGTGGATTCGTCAGTAAAATGTTGATAAAATATTTCGAAAGATACATATTTCAATCTTATAAGCCACGTACAAAGATATGCGCAGAAAAAGAAGAGAAAAAGGTATATATATACGTCAATCCAATATTTTTAAAGTGTACAATATGTATATGGGAGGTGTTGCCCAGTTAGATAACCATATCACTAAATACCGTATAAGTTATAAGTTGAAAGAGTTTATTTTTAATTATATAAAGCAAAACACAAGTCGACCAACTTCAACACCATGATAACGCCCCCGCTAAAAACAAAAAACATCCCTGTCAGTTCTAAAGCAAATCCACCATCGAGTTTACTTTGCTTTCTTTTAGAACAAGTCCAAGTAGAAAAGATCCGCTTTATAACTGCACCCGAATTTATATCTTGTTGCAGTTGGGCTCTACATAAAAGTTTTATTACTTACAAAGTGTTAAAGGAAAAGAATTGTATATGCCAATTGGTTTGTGGATGACCGACTTGACAGTTACCAATACATGGACACTTGCGAAAACCTATGGGTGCACACCGGATGGCCTAGAAATCCGTGGCCAATTATTTCCAGTTCTGTTGGAAAAATTGGTGAAACCGTCTACACAAGGATATACAGTAAGACCATCTCCGTTACTGTCCAGGTCTCAGTAACAAAATTATAAGACGAAAGAAGCGACTGAGATGTAAGCAATGTCGTAGTCACACAATAACGAAATGTAAAACCTGTCAGATAACTTTGCACGACAAATATTATGATAAATTGAAATAATTAGTATTATTATTTTGACCTCTATTCCCAATGTGACATCAAATCATTTTTGTTTTTGTTTTTTATACAGAATTTGTTTATTTTTGTTATTTATTATTAAACGCCGTTTAGTTTGCATGAAGATAAGTAAAATTTTATAGTAGCATAAATATTTTATTTTATTTGTCTCTGACAAAGCCCAGTGGAGCGTTTTCGCACCACTCCGTATTTTAAATTCTAAGAAGTCTAAAAGAAAAATATCGTTATTTTTATACTTTATCAATACTAAGTATTCCAAAAATAACCGAATTCGTAAAAAATAAAATCAAAATTAAACTTTGGGTACAAATAAAAATAAAAGCGTATAAAAAAAAACAAAATATTTTATTAAGCGGTAAGGTGTAGAAAACATTTCGAAATAAATTTTTCAGACAGAATTTGGGCTGTCGAGCATTAAATTTCGCAACTTAATCGGAAGGGGGGAAATATGCTCCAAAAAATAGAAAATAATCGCAAAATAAATAGCAAAAGGGGTTTTGCAAATCGGATGATATTTACCCCACCTCACTAAGAACACCCAAATTCGGGAAGTGAGAAATTTTTTCTCCTTGGTATATAATATGAATGACCTTTGGACATTGAATTTATCATCCGATTTTGATAAAATTTTATACGAATATAGTACACAGACAATAAAATGAAAAACAAGTAACCTCACCCCCGGAAAAATATTTTTTTTTTATAATATATTGTTTTTTTTATAATAATATATGTTGGTGGGTTACTACTCTGTAACCCGCTGCCGTACATAAATCAGTTTCAAAGATTCATAAAAAAATCGAAATGAATTTAGCAAAAGGAATTTTGTAAATCGGTTGAATTTGGCCAAGAGATAAAGGGTGGTAGCTTTACTTTATATGCGGCTATTTAATGTAAGTTGAAAGCAGTTTAGCAAAACTCGTAATATTATTGTGGAAGATGTTCCTGAACTAATTGAAATAATGGCGTCTGGTTTTGAATATGAAAAATAACAGATTATAGATAATTGTAATGAAAAGAAAGTGACTTAAATGTTCCGAATAGGTATATCCGCAAGATGATAATTATCAAACTTTTCCGAAAAGTGTTAACTTTAACCTCTGACTCCCTTACATTATGCATTATTACGCTTTAGAGTTCCCTCTTGCGTCACTTTCATTTCTAGTCAAGCACAACATATACTGTGAATTTAGATGATATCGGTGATGGCGAGTAGGGACCCTCTCTTTGTAGGACCAATTTATTATGAGACCCTAGATGAATGCCTATATGAAAGTTCGTACCTGTGCAAATTTGATTTTTAAAGTGGTTTTTCGCATATAACTCTAGAACGGTTCGTCGATCAGAAAAAATGATTATAACGAATTTAGTAAGATTTCATATTTTGAAGAAGTTTTTAATACAACACAAATGTCTAGGACAGATGGATACTGTGAGAACGGAGCAGGCTGGATATTCTAAGGTCTGACCTTCTCTCTGTAGATGAGCTGAAATCTTCTTCGCAAAGACCTGATGCGCTTCATTAAGAGAACATGAAGCATTTGGTGATAGGTTTTCTTGCGGAATAGCACAAAGCACTACTCTGGTTCCGTGCTTGGGATCTGTCGTTCCCTGTCTTAAAAAAAGAAGACTATCTTTTCGGCGTGTTGAAACATGTCTAATGAAAAAATGTTCGACGATGCTAATAAAGACTTTTTCGACCCTAAAGTAAAGGACGTGATCATCTTTAAAAGGGAGTCAATTCGAGCTCCGTACAAAGGTTGGATGTGATCGGCTCTGTAGTTTTTTTGTTGAGGTCCGGTTGCAAATGTGGAAAAAGTTGACTTGAATAGAATAAATCGAAATCTGTGATTTATATTGTAACAAATTTGAAACTTAAGTGTAATCATACAGGAAAAAATAAGAAATTGTTGTGATCTGAGTGTGCATTTTACCGGGACAGCAAGCTCACTAGGTACCAAAAAGGGGATTAGCCAGGAAGGAGTAATTGACAACGGCATAGTGAGTTCTAATAGTTAATATAAAATATCATTAGGTTGCACGTTTCTTTTTAACCACTCTACAATTTTAGTTTCATCTATGACCTTTGTGATAGTGTACATTTTATAACTTAACAAAACAAAAGTGTCACGTAAGCTACTTGTAGACAGGGGTATAAAAGTTAACTAGTCAGTAAAAAAGACTATTGAGTAGCGGCATACTCACGTCAGTGTCAGTGACATAGTGCGTGTAACTCCCTAGTACTGCTCCTAACAAAAAGCAGTGGCTTTGGATGCTAGCTCCCTGAACATAAGGCAGGAAACAAGAACACATAAGTGAAGCTCTCGGAGCCATGGGAGCCACAAAAGACTTCGACAACAAAAACACGAGCTTGCCTCTTCTGATCGGAGTTTGGGGCTTGGGTTGGGAGTTAACTCCGAAACAAAAAATAAATCTTCCTATCTTTCCTGTCTTAAAAGATGGAAATTGGTATAAAAGTCAAAAGGAATTTTATTTTACTTCGCAGTTTGATATCAATCCAAATGATTTCACAGCTACATGTGTTTCTCGTCTTTATATTATGAAGTAAACATTTTTTGGAATTTTCAATACATTCCTTTCACATATACAGAGCTCTACATACATATCTAATATTTGTCTGACGCATTATCTTTAGTAAACATCGTAAGCATATTGCAGTAACTGCTTAAACAGAAGCGAGTCTAATTCCAGCTAGGGTATCGACAATGTTGTTGGAAAACATTAAAAAATCGTTTGTCGAACAATTACGCACTTACCAAATTTATTTTCTGAAATAAACACCTGAAAGTATTGTTTGTTTGCTGAGTAAATTTGTATTGGAATTTGCGATTAATTGAAAATTTTGCTATAAATCCGGACAGAGGTTTCCGTAGAACCATATTCAGTTGTTTTACTTAACTATTGCTTATTCAAAATGCGTTTTCCCATCATTGCTCTCTTTTTCGCTGTCTTCATTGCAACTGTTTTCACTTTTGCTCAAGTGATCGAGGATGAAGAAGGTAAGAAAAAATCATTTAATATAATTTATATAACTTCCAATGCTATTTCTACAGGTCACGATATAAATTGTGAAACTTCAGACTGTATTGAACTATGCAAACTAATCAGCGAAAAGCGTACAGCATACTGCAATGAAGCGTCAAGTTGTTTATGTATAGAGAAATACAATAAATAATAAGAAAAACAAATAATAATAAAAATGGAATTGAATCGTAGAACTTTGTCTTTAAGTATAACTACAAAATTTCATGAACAATATCACAGCTAAAATTTCATTTGTAATACGAAGTGAGGTAAAAGAATTTAAAAAAGATTGCTCCTCTTGCGTCACTTTTATTTTTAGTCAAACACAAGATATACTGTGAATTTAGATGAAATCGGTGATGACGAGTAGGGACCCTCTCCTTGTAGGACCAATTTATTATGAGACCCTAGATGAATGCCCATATGAAATTTCGTACCTGTGCAAGTTTAATTTTTGAGTGGTTTTACGCATTTAGGTATATCTAGAACGGTTCAGCGAAGAGAAAAAATGATTATAACGAATTTAATAAGATTTCATATTTTGCAGAAGTAAAAACGTAAAATCCTAAATTTGTATATGGCAACACCAAGAACGGGTTGCCCGATTTAGTCCATTTTTAAAATTTTATTTACAATTTGTATAACAACATTCCGTACCGAATTTCAGCTGACTATGCTGACGCGTTCCCAGGCAATGTCCAAATATATAGTGAAATTTTTGTATGGCAACACCACGAAGGAGAGTTATCTGATTTGTCCCATATTTGAATATTCATATTCAAATTTCAGCTGCCCCTCTATCACTTCTGAAAATAAATATTATAGCCTCTTCATATGTTAACGGGTGAATTTTGGAGTACTTCAATCAAGGCCAAAGGTCGCAGCCAATGTTTTTCACTCCGTAATCCTCTCTGTCGGTTATTAGCGCCTCTTTGCATGCCTCGAATTTAATTAAGTATTTTGTTTTTGGGCCTTCATGCTTTTCTTTGCCTCTTTTTCCATCAAACCCTTTTTCTTTCGTTTTTTCTATTTTCATCATAGGAATTTCCTTTATTTTCGCGTCTGTCATATCTACTTTTTTCTCGAAAATAGCTCTCCGCGACTGAAGATATAGCATTGAGTAATTTTCAGGTAGCATCCTGTACATATTTTGTTAAGAGCTGGAACTAAAATAAATGTTTTGAGATAGATGGAAATGCAGGTGGAGATGGGTATGATTTAACTGATTTGCAAGAACGATGTAGGGGTTTGAAGTTGCTGGTGACTGGGTTTCAGTATATTTTCTTTTGTAATCCGAAGATATTATAATACACATATTATGGACTTTGTTATATATTCAAAAAAATATATATTTTACTACTACCCCGCGTCTTTTGGCACGCTATCCACGATTTTCTTGGGTCGTATTATATATGAAAAAAAAAAAACAACCGGCAGTAGCATTTTTCCATCACCTAATAATACTAAGAGGACGAATGTCGTGTCTTTGTTTGTAGCCAATTGTATTTAATACGCATTCTTATATCCTTTCTGGGTATAATCTCCCCATCTTAGGGCAAAGACAAAAGGCTGAGCTTGTCACGATTCAGGATTCACCTTGAATCGTAAAGTATATCTTTGTGGTTGTAAAAATTGGTGTAGATCAGTCAACTACTTACGAATGTGCTCTTTCGTTATAATGAAGCTCGCCTTACTAATTATCTCAGCTTCTCGAACATCATGAACTGACCTTCTTCTAAAAAATTACTTAAGCCAAATCCTTCCTTGACAATCATTGTACCCAAGATGATCAGGCCCATGTGCACGGGGATTCGGGGTTGATACACCTCCCATGGATCGAAAGAAAAAAACATATTCTTCTTGTTTTATTTACAAATCTCAACTCAACGATAAAGCCAAAGAACTTCACCAGAAACGATATTTGAAAATCATGTTTTTTATGGCCGAAAGCAATTTAAAAGCAGCAGTTAACGTAGCTGCATCCTTCCAAAACGGTTTTAACCTCTTCTTTAATCTTCTTCACAAAATGAAAAATTTCGTTTACGATTGCCGCGGTAAGTAACTTTCTATTATGAACGCGCCTTTACCTAGAAATACCGGATCAAATTTCGTCATCATTTACGAATGTATTTCTATTTCTTAAAATTTAGATTTTATAACAAAAAAAAAGAACGAAGTCTAAATTCCCACTATTATAACGTAATTGTCTGAAGTACACGAAACGCACTACAACTGATTCAATGTTGTTTACGTTGTCCGTCGAAAAGTTTCTAGTTTAACTTAATTAAAGTTCGTTTTCTTGGAAATAATTTGCAAGAGCTGCTTCGTCACTACTTTAGATGTAACATGTGGCAGTGTATCTTGCTGCGACTTGATGCTAACATGAATAATTTTTTTTCTTTCGATCCATGGAAGGGGTTTCAACCCCAAATCCACGCGCATACGGGCCTGATCATCTTGGGTACAATGATTGTCAAGGAAGGATTTGGCTTAAGTAATTTTTTAGAAGAAGGTCAGTTCATGGTGTTCGAGAAGCTAAGATAATTAGTAAGGCGAGATTCATTATAACGAAAGAGCACATTCGTAAGTAGTTGACTGATCTACACCAATTTTTACATCCACAAAGATATACTTTACGATACTAGCTGAATCCTGAATCGTGACAAGATCAGCCTTTTGTATTTGCCTTAAGATGGGGAGATTATACCCAGAAAGGATATAAGAATGCGTATTAAATACAATTGGCTACAAACAAAGACACGACATTCGTCCTCTTAGTATTATTAGGTGATGGAAAAGTGCTACTGCCGGTTGTATTTTTTTTTTTTCATATATAAGACGACCCAAGAAAATCGTGGATAGCGTGTCAAAAGACGCGGGGTAGTAGTAAAATATATATTTTTTTGAATATATAACAAAGTCCATAATATGTGTATTATAATATCTTCGGATTACAAAAGAAAATATACTGAAACCCAGTCACCAGCAACTTCAAACCCCTACATCGTTCTTGCAAATCAGTTAAATCATACCCATCTCCACCTGCATTTCCATCTATCTCAAAACATTTATTTTAGTTCCAGCTCTTAACAAAATATGTACAGGATGCTACCTGAAAATTACTCAATGCTATATCTTCAGTCGCGGAGAGCTATTTTCGAGAAAAAAGTAGATATGACAGACGCGAAAATAAAGGAAATTCCTATGATGAAAATAGAAAAACGAAAGAAAAAGGGTTTGATGGAAAAAGAGGCAAAGAAAAGCATGAAGGCCCAAAAACGAAATACTTAATTAAATTCGAGGCATGCAAAGAGGCGCTATTAAACGACAGAGAAGTTCACGGAGTGAAAAACATTAGCTGCGACCACTGGCCTTGATTGAAGTGCTCCAAAATTCACCCGTTAACATATGCAGAGGCTATAATATTTATTTTCAGAAGGGATAGAGGGGCAGCTGAATTTTGAATATGAATATTCAAATATGGGACAAATCAGATAACTCCTCCATGGTGTTGTCATACAAAAATTTCACTAATTTTTGGACACCGCCTGAGAACGCGTCAGCGCAGTGAGCTGAAATTCGGTACACAATGTTCTCATTGAAATAGTAAATAAAATTTTAAAAATGGACTAAATCGGGCAACCCATTCTTGGTGTTGCCATATACAAATTAAGGATTTTACGTTTTTACTTCTTCAAAATATGAAATCTTATCAAATTCGTTATAATCATTTTTTCTCTTCGCTGAACCGTTCTAGATATATATGCGAAAAACCACTTCAAAAATCAAACTCGCACAGGTACGAAATTTCATATGGGCATTCATCTAGGGTCTCATAATAAATTGGTCCTACAAGGAGATTGTCCCTACTCGTCATCACCGATTTCATCTAAATTCACAGTATATGTTGTGCTTGACTAGAAATGAAAGTGACCCAAGAGGAGAAATCTGTTTTAAATTCTTTCACTTCACTTCGTATCACAAATTAAATTTTAGATGTGATATTGTTCATGAAATTTTGTAGTTATACTTAAAGACAAAGTTCTACGATTCAATTCTATTTTTATTATTATTTTTCATTCTCATTATTTAAATTGGTACATTCACAATTTGACGCTTCATTGCATATTCCTGTATACTTTTCGTTGTAAAATGAGCATTGCTCAGCACAGTATGAAGCTTCACACTCTCCATCTAGATCTGTGGAAATAGCTTTGGGAGTTCTATAAGTTATATTAAATGATTTTTTCTTACCTTCTTCTTCCTCCATCTCTTGAGGAAAAGTGAAAACAGCTGCAATGAAGACAGCGAAAAACAGAGCAATGATGAAAAAACGCATTTTGAATAAGCAGTAGTTAATGAAAACAATTGACTATGCTTTTACGGACAACTCTGTCCGTATTTATAGCAAAATTTTCAATTAATCGCAAATTCCAATACAAATTTACTCAGCAAACAAACAATACTTTCAGGTGTTTATTTCAGAAAATAATTTTGGTAAGTGCGTAATTGTTCGACAAAAGACTTTTTTTAATGTTTTCCAATAACATTGTCGATACCCTTGATGGAATTAGACTCGCTTCTGTTTAAGCAGTTGCTGCAATATGCTTACGATGTTTACTAAAGATAGTGCGTCAGACAATATATTAGATATGTAGAGTTCTGTATGTATGAAGGGAATGTATTGAAGATTAAAAAAAAATTTACTTCATAATATAAACACAAACACAAAACACATTTAGCTGTGAATTGACTTGGATTGACATCAAACTGCGTAGTAAAATAAAATTCCTTTTGACTTTTATACCAATTTCCATCTTTTAAGACAGGAAAGATAGGAAGATTTCTTTTTTGTTTCAGAGTTAACTCCCAACCCAAGTCCCAAACTCTGATCAGAAGAGGCAAACACGTGTTCTTGTTGTCGAAGTCTCTTATGGCCCTCATGACTCCGGGAGCTTCATTGATGTGTTCTTGTTTGCTGCTTTATGTTCCGGGAGTTTGCACCCAATGCACCCAAATATCGATTCTGGTTAAGTTCTTTGACTTTATCGTTGAGTTGAGGTTTGCAAATAAAAATCAAGACTCAACAGAAGTTATCACACTAGTAGATAAAGACGATCTGGAGTATAGAGGAAAGAAAGCGTCAGAGGGTTTCAAAATGATTTTTCAAAAAATTAAAACTATTTGCTTGCATCTCATTAAACCAAACGGTGCAATGTATTTATTAAAATAATCGGAGATTATTATCGTGTGTTTATCTAAAAGGTGGCAAGATGGTTTTCGATAGACTTATACACTTTATACACTTTATAAACTATATCTCGATTCTGGAGCAAATGAAAATTTTAGATGAGGCAGCGTGTTGCCAATTCTTTAAAACTTACACCTTTACACGGCAATTCATCTGAAGCATGGGTAAATGAAGTCAAGATCTAGCGGCGTTGAATTGAAGATAAAACCATTAACAATTCTCTGAAGGATCTTGATATCTTCAGCAAGGATGCATTCGTAAATGTTCTTTTAAAAATTATGCTACCTGTGACCACAACTTCTAATGGGCGTTCATTTTCCAATTTGCGTAGTCTCAATACCTATTTAAGTCTGGATGCAATTCGTTATGATTTTTTTCGGTATTTTGGTGTATCAATTTATTGAAACAAAGAAGAAGAAGAATTTGTATATGTATTGAACATATTCTTCGTAGTAATTTCTCATTAAGCGGTAGCATGATATTAATGAGCTATTTACAAATACAAGAATTTTGTTTGCAGTTCTCTATCTCAAAACCCCTTTATTCGAAAAATCCTGCACACGGGCATGCTTCCGAAATACACTTAAGATAAGTTCCTTAGATAACCGTGTTAATCGAAATCGCAGATCTTTATACGTAAAACCGTGTAAACCGAAAACAAACTTAAATGGGTATGATTCTAACTATTATCTTAGGAAACATAAAATAACGGTCTATTCTTTAAATGACTAAAATATAAAGGTGTATTATATACATATACCATATATATGGTCCGTCATGTCAACAGTTTTTATGGCTGTTGTATAATAAATATTTTTTTTTTTGACAAGAGATTTATAAGAACGTTTCCTACCTCTCCTTTTATGGAGTTAATCAATTTGGGAAAAGAGCAGCTCATATATGTAATTCATTCAGATCGACAAACCTTGGTAATGAAATCCGTAATTAGCAATTATGTGTTGGTTTTGGTCAAATCTTTATAGACCTCCTCATATTGAGTCAGGCGTTTATTAATATTTCGCTAAAATAGGAGAGCTCGTTCAACATATGAGTCATTTTGTAGAAAATAATTACTTAATTTCCAAAATTCAAGTCCTGCACGGACCACTTATGCTGTGAAAACGCAACAGGTTCAGACTCCTCTTCATCAGGATCACTTTCATTAATGAATTTAAAAATTACTTGAAATATAAGAGCCAAATTTTACCAAGCGAACAGAATTAAAAAATGACTGCAGATTTTTTTTTTTTTTGTTTTTAAACCGCATACTTTAAAACCCATGTCAAAGTAAAATCGTGTAAATAAAGTACCATGTAAATCGAGGGATAGGTGTATTAAGATTGTCATTCCATTTGTAACGCACAGAAATAATGACGGTATAGAGCAACATGGATTGGACGCCCAAGCATGTCCGTCCGTCCTCACGATAACTCGAGAATGCGTCCATTTAGAGAGGTGAAACTTTGCACATAGGCTTTTTAGAACAAAAGGTAACTCCTCCGTAGGGTTGCCATACAAACATTTCGTTCTTCACTATATATTTCGGCACTGCCTGAGAGCATATCGACGTGTAGAGCTCAATTTTTGTACACAGCGTTTTCATAAAATCAGTAAATATAATTTCAAAAGTAGGCTTAATCGAGCATCCTCTTCTTGATGCTGGCATATATAAAAATTTAAGGTTTATACGTATACTGTGAAAACAATCAGTCCTAGTTCTTTTTATAGTAGGTACTGACAAGTTCTTCAGAATAAGAAATCCTATAAAATTGGTTATAATCATTTTTGTTTGTCCGATGAACCGTTCTAGAAATATATGAGAAAAAATAATTTAACAAACAAACTAACACAAAGAACTGACCATACGAAATTACATACGGCCATTCATCTAGTCGTAAGAATTGGTCTTAGATCAATTCCATCTTTTTTACTTATTTTTTTAATGGATTGTCTATTTGAGCGTCTTTTACACATTTTTGGATAGGTTTCACGAGCAAGTGGGTTTTTAAAAGAAATCTATACTTACACATTTTCACACAACAATCGGACACTGCTTTTCCTCTGCTATAGTAAGAATGGAAGAAAGCTCCTTCGTAAGGTATTCTTCTTCTACTTTACCACGTAGTCGATCTTGAAGAGCGAACCGAGGGATTCCATACTTGGCAGAGACTATTCTAATTTCTAGAGCATTTTTCCTAGTACCTATCTATTATGGTCAATTTAATCCTTTCAGGTTTAAAAATTTCTTCATATGATTTTCTGGAATTTTCGATGTCCATTGTCTTTCAAACGACGTCAACGTCAAATTTTAGATTAAATAAATAAATATACATTTGCCGGATACTAAAACACTGAACTTATAGGATTCCATTCATAAATTTTATCCATATTTAGTTAATTATTTCTCTGGAAATAATTACGTCTAAATAACAAACACATTAGAACTGCAATTCTCTTCAGATAATTGAAAAGAAAATTACTTTCATTAGTCATTAAGTGTTCTCGGGAAATTTTAGTGGATTTCAAAGACTTTCCACAATTACACATTACAGAGGCCATTAAACATAGTTAAGTGACCAAATTAACTAAATCCATCAACTGCATCCATCTTTTAGCTGCTCGCACCTACATACCTACATAAATACATGATATATAGTAGAAAAGGCTATAGCTCATAGATGGCATCTCTTCGTGGTCATTATTTAGTCCCACTTATACGTCTTGAACTTGCCATAGACTCGATTAGATCTATCTAAATCTATTCAATTAAGTTGTAAAATCAGTTGAGTGTAAAACGAGAAGTTGTGGTCGTAGAACGATTTCATCAGAAATCTCTGGAACATTGCTGAACAAAACACTCGTTGTGCACTACACCAAATACACTCCATAGGCATATGTATAACCAGAAATTCCCACAATTTCGGCGGCAGGGGTCTGTTGTCTAAACATTTTCAATTCTCTCTAGCTCTAGATCTAGGCGCATCTCAAATTATTATCGAGGAGACAATTCCCGGAAGCTGTCCATCATAAAACCAAACTCGGCTATAAAATTTTTGTTAGCTTCTCTCATAATTAATTAGAGGTAGTTAGATATTTTAAAAAGAAGAAGAATCTCTCTTGATCGTTGTTTCACCTGTCCTGTCCTGTCTGAAGCGGCACAAAGTTCATGATACTAGTTGGATACAGGTCAGGTATTTCGTTCGTGGTTACGAATACAGTTCATAATCATGACGTATGCACTTCCCTCAATAGGTACTAGTTTCCAATTTTAGACTACACCCAGGGCAGGGAATTTACCACTCACTGGAGTCTTTATCACATGCTGCGAGCCAAGCACCCTCTGAATTTTTTCAAGGGAACAGAAGGGGCCATAGTAGAGGGCTTTAATAGAAAATTAATTCCCTCCTTAATTGCAAGTGAGTCCGTAAAATTTCATCAGCAGGAAATTGTAGGCTTAAGAGAGTTCCTAATGAACCGTGGACTTATCGTATATAGTTATAGCCACTTGGGACGTGAATACATGAACGTCCGTCGTCGGTGGTGGGTGCATATTATAGCCTGGGGTTAGATACCGTTCGCTGTATTCTTCTAGGCTATTTCTTGTTATAAGTTTAGCTATATACTTGTCCATGTACATTCATCCATACATACACTGCAGGCCTACATAGTTGGTTGGCCCTTCTTGTTTAATTTGTCTTGAGATGATTTTATCATGAGATTGTTCAAGTTTAGCTACCGAAAAGTGGATTAGAGGATTAGATAAATAGTTTTTTGATTTATTTTTGATTGTGGCCCATTTATATTTCGGTGTTAATCTCATTTTCCCGCGTTTGCTTGTAAGTGAGAAAAATATCCAAGAAATTCCCAAATCTCATTTCGGGCACTTGATGAGATTTCATTTTTGGAGTCATAATCTCATTACGGCGCTAGGTTAGGTACATGATTGCGGACAAAATAATTACTTGTCAAATGTGAAATTAAGTTGACATAATTATAACGGTGTTGAAGGATATTTCCTATAATTAGTTATATTTACGATGAGATTTATACATGGTGATTGACTTGAATACGGAATTATCTGGTTTTTGTTATTATGTGATGGTGATTGGAGTGGCATGTTTATTCCTATATTTTAAGGATCAGTGGTATAGTAAGTATAAGAATTTTTGGAAAATTCAAAAAACTTGTTTCAAGCGAATAGGTAACATTTACAATAGTGAAGACTATTATTATATATCAAAAAATTTAGGGCTGCCACGACTGCACTGACAATATGCTAAATAATGCAACGCCGTCGAAACCAGGTGTACGGTTCATTTTAAATGAAAATTAACATATTTATGTCAAGATAAGAAAGATATAGAAGACATTTGTATGTTTATGTTGTATATCATCTCAGCCGATTTGCGCCGCCCATATCTATCCCTGGACTCATCTCAGAACTCTATCTCCATCACCCACTCACCAAACTGCAAAATTGTCTTGAACCGTCTCTAAATGCTTATTGTCGCTAATTGCTACGGAATGCAGGTTACATACGGGATTCATGGGATTCATGTCTAGAAATGCGTAGAATCGATATGGACGGTAATTAGGAAATTCTTTCTTTAGTAATTGCGATCATTGGGAGGTATAATTCCTAAAGGTTCCCGAAAATCATAGCTATTATAGAAAAAAAAACTTAAGACGTGTGCAATAATAGTCAATTGGCTCAGCATATACACGAATCTTCATGTTTTCTGGATAAAATTAACATTTTTATACCAATTTAAGGTCACAGCTTTTGAGTAATATGTTATGTGAAAAATTGAAGTCTGTTTTATCGGCAAAGTATGCGCTTAATTAGTTTTCCAATCCAAGAATTTTTTTTTTGTCGTGGAAAATAAATGGAGAAAATTGCATTTTACGATTTTGGTAATCGCAAACATATGCCTATAGTGAAAATATAAGCTAAATGTGGAAAAATTTTGAAATTCGGGCGTAAATTGTTAACGACAAAGTTATTTTGAATTTTTAAAAAAAACAGAAGTTCCCAGTAAATGGAGAATTTTTTGTTGTCTTTAATTTTAATACTATAAACATTCCGTTCTGTTATAACATATGTAGAATGTGATAATGTGAAAAAGTCTTTCGCTGTTTTTTTTGTGCTATAAAGTATAATAACATTAAGGGTAGGAGGAAGTAATAATATCCCACCCCAAAAATGACCTAACGTAAAGTACTTTCTGCACAACTTTAATGATATTGTTAACCTAAATACAGGGTTTTTCCCCCCTGGCGGTCAGTAGAATAGGAGTGATAGTACTAACTTTGCCAAATAAAAAAAATTTGATTGGCGTGGGAGGGGGGGGGGCATATCAATCGTTTTACAGGGTGACTAAGAATAGACAGCTAGTTATAAATCTAAAGTCCGCACCCCCCGTATCAAACTTAAAATGTTCAAAGTAGTGAAAAGACAGAACTTTATACTTCAAATCCACACAGCACAAATATGTACTCGTATGTCCGAGGTAGAAATGTTGTTAGGATACACAAATTGTCTGTGGAAAATTACGTCCGGTTCTAGTTAACAGCTTACGACATCTCTGAGAGCTACGAATGTCCGAGGTTGCGATGTTCCTGGTAGATCCCATGCCCTTCCCATAATATTTCATTAGGCACAGTTAACTCATTCAATAATGTAAAATTCCCGCTGCAAGCGTACCGAGGACGTCCTACGAATCTCCTAGCTTGCTTTTAGGATATTCTGGGGAATATCTGAGGATATTTTTTGAGATTTTCTGGGATTGAAATAATTTTTTTGATGGCAAGATATTTTTACAAAAATAAAAAAGCAATGGCTGGAAAATATATTCCCAAGGTGTACGCACTTAAATAAATACCAATTTTTTAACACATACAAATTGAATTCCTACCACAACGAAAAAATACAAAATGACGTTCTGAAATATACAATTAACAAGCTTTGCCAAAACCAGAAGACATTGCAGAGTCGAATAGAATTCTAATGTAGCTTCACGCTTGTAACAGGCTTAAACAAAGCAGCTCTTATATGTATGACTTCTTTCATTGTAAATTTTGTTGTTCTATTTTTGTTCTCCAAAAGCGATACGCGGAAACACACCAAGCAACAAATTAGTGCTTTCACCAGAAAACCACTTGACCCACGGGAATCAGATAATATACCGAAATAAATTCTGGAAGGGGGTAAAACAACTTTCCCATGTTAGTCCCAAAATTATCCTGCACATCCTGTAAGTATTTGTCTGTTAAATACTCAGAATGTTTCCATAGAGAGTAGTTGTGTGATATCCCTGAGAATAACTTATGCGAAATGTCTAATAACTCTTAGAAATAAAGTCCCAAGTACATA